>JAXQQM020058918.1:0-24433 GCA_034641835.2 Pinus albicaulis | reverse complement strand
CAATATGTTTAAGGGAATCCCAGTTCCAACAGTGAACCGGTAGGTTAGGAAGCCGAACCCAAACAGGGACTGCCGATGGAACATCCACAGCCGGATCAAAGTCTGGAGTCCATTTATTTAGGTAGAGACCCCGTGGTCCCATGAAATAGGGCCCATTCTTGAAGATCAGGTCTTTATCCTCCTTAGTATTGAATTCAAACAGGAAGTAGCCTCTTCCAAGAAAATATGAAGTGACTTTATTCTTGATCAACGGGATCCAATTCTTAACAACCCAATTTTCCGTTGATTTAGGTGAGGGCCAGAGACCCGTGAATTGACCGACCAGGGCGCGATCTGCTAGAGACAAGGCAACCTGGATCGGTCCCTCAGGAGGTAGGGTTACCTCCGGAACATCGTCGAGCTTCTTAACAAACTTAGAGACGTCAGATTTCTTCTTCTTGGGTAACGAAGCAATCAAGGAAGAGAAGGCGGCTGAGGCATCCGGAGGAGAAGATAGAGAGGGCCCTAGAGGCGATCCTTGGGTCTCCATAGTCAGCAGAAAAGATCAGCAACTCACCCGACCTGCTCGAGACAAGAGGCGAGGCATCGCCGGGACCAAGCAGCAGAAAGAGCAGGGGTCAGATCAGAGGAGCAGCAGAGGATTTGGGCAGCAGATCAGTGCAGAGGGGCGCTGCTCTGGAGGGCCAGAAACGAGATCTGGAGAGGCAGATCCGATCAGATCCAGCCAGGATCGAGGGCCCCTGGGGCCGAGAGGAAACTCACCCGACCTGCTCCAGATAAGAGGCGAGGCATCGCGGGAGCCGGCAGCGAAAGAGCAAGTCGAGATCGAGAGAGACGAGCGGAGGATGCAGGCGCTGACTCCGGTGCGAAGGGGCGGCGCTCTGGAGGGCGAGCTTGAATCACAGAGCGGATCCGATCGGATCCGGCCAGGATCGAGGCCCTTGGGAGCGAGAAGACGTACAATGTGAAGGAGCCGTGGGGGCGGCAGCTCTAACTCGAGCTGCGCCCGACAACGCGGCGGTAAAAAACCGGTTGAATCACATCTTAGTGCCCTCTCGTCACATGTTTACCTCGGTGGATCGGTCTGGGTAAATGTGGTAGGAGGGGGTGTTACTATCTACTAATTTAGTTATTAACATATTGTTGGGAATTTATTTTTTTATTTTTATATATTAAATTTTTAATAATTTTATAATTTTTATGGTTCTGACGTCCCCCCGTTTCTCCGAAATTTCCCTAAATTTTGGGGTTGCCTATACGTCCACGTAAGTATCACTTGCTCCCGCGTTTCCAGATCCGGAAACTTGGTGGAACGTGGATATTTCTCCACGAGCTCTTCAATAGGTGCTCCAAGATGTCTACAATAATTGCTCCAATGGACTAATATAATTAGTCCCTAAATACACCAGATGTTCTTCAAGGCTACTTCAAAATCAATGCTCCTTGAAAAGTACTTTAGCCTTGTTTAAACCCAAGGTCTGCTCCACTATAGTTCCTCAACAAGGTTCTTCGAAATCTGCCATGACTTAATAAGGCTGCCATGCATGAAGGCTCTAAATATTTCACTGCTCCTCCACAGATTGAAGCACCTTCAATATTCTTTATCAATGTTCATTCATTATTCATCATAGGACTGTAATCCAAGTATAACAACAAGTTTGAGTTGTTCTTCAACAAGGGCAACAACAAGTTCAGGTCTAACCCTCCTTAATTCTCCACAAATTAGCTATCCAAACTTGTCGATGCTTCTTCTTCAGCTCTTCAAATAATAACCAAAACAGATGTAACTTCACTGAGTTCCAAAGAAGGTTACTGTTCTGCACTACAACCCCATTGTTGACTAGGTCTGAAACATTGTGGTGAGGTCTTTCTAGTCCTGGTCCGAGCCTTCACACAACAGTAATCAATAAGACTAAACTGTAATGGAGGCAATCAAAGGTTCCGAGCTCATAAACAAATGTATGATTGTCCCTCTGTTCAATCCTTTTATTTGGTGACTGTTCAAGCGTTTCCAATAATCCATGCTGAACAAGAGACTGTCCAATCTTAACACAGATAGCACTGTTCTTGAACTGTTGGTCTGAATATGTGGTTTGGGCAGTTTGAAACACAAGTTCGAGACTTAGCACTGGGCTGTAACACAGGTCTGAATTTTGTGTTAGAGTTCTGTCACTCCAGCAAGTAATCCGAGCCACCAGAGGCGTAGATATATCACCACAGAACTAAGTCTAAACTATAGTTTGGTCACAAAACCCAAATCTGAAGTACTGTAAAAAAATCTGAGATATATGCAGTTGTTTCTTGTTGAAATCTAACCCAAACAGCGCTTAAAAACATTCTCCTCGGTCTCCTACCTGTTCTGTATCTTATCTCTGAGAAATCACCGAAATTTTTGGTGCTAAAATGAGGTGTCCAAATTCATATTAATACTGGTTTGACGTTAGAATGAATGGACACATCTTTCTAGATGTAGGCCGACATGAAGGAACTAGGACAAGTCGGCTCAAAAAATATAATTATTGCACAACTTCAAAAATCAATATCTTTCTAACCACGGGGAGTTTTGGGGCATATGAGGGCTCGTTGGAAAGAGGAAGGAGTCCTCTTTAAGATGGACAATGGCTCATTTTGATATCCTTCCTTCAAGGTCCCCAAAAAAATAGTTTTCTCGCTGACTGTCCTTGTATTCCCGTGCATAAAAATGATGGACAGTTTGCCTTCATTTAGAGAGATCTTCTTAAGTATTTTCTTGGCGATAGTCCTTGTATTTCTTGTGCATGAAGGGATGAACAATGAGCTTCGTAAGTGTATATGGATAGCTTCATCAAGTATATATACTTCTAGAATCCATCATTGATATTTCCATGAATGCCAATTAAGTGATCTCCAAGTCACTGCATGTCATGTCACCAATCATTGTCCATGTCATCAAATGGTCCTCCATGCCAACATATAGGCTCCAACCATGTCATCAAGACCTTCATCAAGTGTCATCATGTATAACATCATTAAGTGTAGTCTTCTAGGTTACCAAGTTACATCACTGACACTTGGCACCTTAAGAATATTCGCCATCTTGACAGCATGTTGGTTCTAGGCTTCTTCATCAAGAGTAAGCACATCATCATTAATGACATCCTAAATAAACAAGAGGGACTTGTCATTATGAGCAAGGACATCTTTATACGAGGTCTGCATGATGACTATGCAAGAATATTGATCTCCATATTGACATCAATGACAACCTTAGACCAACACATATGTGATAGAATCCAGTGAAAATGGTGTAATCCCACCAATCATGAAATTCTAAGAAATATTAAGTTTGATGAATTTTGAATGGGATATGAAATTCTATTTTCTCCAAATTAAACTTGATGAGGTTGGAACCACTCTCAAACATTCTGAAAAAATGAATGGTAATGTTAAAGTTGTAAGTAAGAGGATTAAAAATTTATCCTTTAAGAATTTAAGATTAGCATTAATTGCCAAAATTTTGTGTTGAACCTACTCCAAAACCATGGTCATGGTTCGATGTGTCCATTGGTAGTTTTCTAGGCAGATATTCATTGAGTTTGGAATTCTTAGAAGATGAGTATCAGGCTGAAGATTCGGAGATGATACTAGTTTTTTCACTATTTTTTGTTGCCTTGTTGGTATAATTTTGCGGAGTTTTGATTGAGGGAGGATTGCGTGCCTTTGTCTGCCTCGAATCATTAAGTCTTTGACCATTTTATTTCTTTGTTGTGTAACCATCTCCAAAAATAGAAGAAAAAGATATCAACGCCTTAGAAATAAGCCACTTCGAGGGGGAAACCTCTAATACATTACATAAATGAACAATTCTTGGATGATACAATTTACAAAACCTCCTTTCTATATATAGGAGTCCATGTAGCCATAATGTAATCCTAGTGGGCCACAATGTAATCCTAGCCGACCTAACAATAATAATTTAAGGGCACAATAATAACAAAATGGGGGTTACAAGGGTACAATAATAACAATAAGGGGGTTACACTAACAATAAGGGACTATACTAGTAATATAGGGACCTAACATGCCCCTCTCCTTCAAAAAAGTGTTGTCCTCAACGCTTGAGTAGCTCTGGGTGCTTTTGTATAAACTTCTCATCCTCCCATGTAGAATCTTCAGTGGGTAAGTTCTTCCACTTGATGAGATACTCTGAAATTGATCGATTCCGTAGCTGTCGAGTTCTTGTTTCCATGACCGCTTCAGGTTCCAATATGATTTTCCTTCCTCATCAAGTTCTGTCAATATTGTTTGAACTGGAAGATTTTCACCTATAACCTTCTTTAAGCATGAAACATGGAAAATTGGATGCACTCGTGAAGAAGGAGGAAGCTCCAATTTGTATGCCATAGTACCAATCTTTTGCAACACCTTGTAAGGACCATAGTACTTTGGTGATAATTTATTATCCTTCTTAGCTTGCTTGAGGGACATTTGTTTGTATGGTTGTAGCCGTAAAAATACCCAATCTTCTACATCAAAACTTCTCTCACTGCGATGTTGATCTGCCTGTTGTTTCATTCGATTTTGTGCCAAATTCAGGTTATCCTTTAAGAGTTGGAGAACTTCTTGTTGATGCTCGATGTGATCTTCCACTGCTTGAACCTTCGAATTTCCCTTAAAGATGATGTGATGGATGGTGGATGATATCCATAAAGTGCCATAAATGGGGTCATTTTTGCTGCAGTATGGAAGGAAGTGTTATACCACCATTCAGCAAGAGTAACCACTTGACCCATTGTGTTTGTTTATCAGATACAAAACAACGAAGATATCCTTCCAAACATTTATTTACTATCTCAGTTTGACCATCAGATTGAGGATGATAAGATGAGCTATGAGCTAATTGAGTACCCAAACAAGAAAATAACTCCGTCTAAAAATTTCCAGTAAAAATGGGATCTTTGTTGCTCACAATAACCCTTGGGCTTCCATGTATATTTTGAATTGTGTCCATAAATGTAGTAGCAACTGTACTTGCTTTAAATGGATGAGATAATGCACAAAAGTGTGCATACTTGGTAAGTCTATCAACTACCACCATGATGACACTCTTTCTTCGGACTTAGGTAAACCTGTGATAAAATCCATTGAAATCTCCTCCCAACGTTGACTTGGAATGGATAAAGGTTGTAGAAGTCCCGGGGTCTTAATTGTTTCCACTTTATTCTGCTGGCAAACCAAACATTCCCCCACAAACTTTTGAATATCAGATTTAAGGCCATCCCAAAAAAATTCTTTCTTCACCCTGTGGTAAGTTTTTAAAAATCCTGAGTGTCCTCCTAAAGGAGAAGTGTGCAATTACAGAAGAATCTTTTGTTTTAGTTGGGAATTCTTACAAAGATATAAGCGATCTTTGTACCATAAGGAATCATTTTTCCAACTAAATGTATCAGATGTACTAGGATCTTGCTGCAACTTTTGAATGATTGTCCATACATCTTTGTCCTTCTTCCATTCATCTCTTGCTTCGGTTATCCAATCTGGTTGGATAATAGAAATGGCACAAAGCAATGCTTCCACCTCTTCATTCTTTCTTGAGAGTGCATCTGCAACAACACTTAGCTTCCCTTTTTTGTATATTATTTCAAAATCATAACCCAACATCTTTGTGACCCATTTTTGCTGCTCTTCTAGAGATAGTCTTTGTTCCAAAAAGTGTTTAAGACTATCATGATCAGTTTTTACCTTGAAGTGTCTTCCCATTAGTTAAGTTCTCCATTTCTTTAGTGCATGCAGTATTGCTAACATTTCCTTCTCATAAATAGGTTTCTGTAAATACTTTCCTTTGATTGGACGACTTCCAAAAGCAATGGGTCTTCCTTCCTGCATTAAAACTGCACCAATTCCATTTCCTGAGGCATCACATTCCACAATAAAGGTTTTTGTGAAGTCTGGCGTAGCTAAGACCGGTGCTAGGCACATTGCCTCTTTAAGATGTTCAAAGGCCTTAGTTGCTTCGGGAGTCCATGAAAATGCATATTTCTTCAATAATGTTGTTAGAGGTGCTGCTATTCTCCCATAATTCTTAACAAACTTGCGATAATAGCCTGTTAACCCGAGAAATCCTCGCAACTGATTTATTGTCTTGGGGACTTTCCATTCCTTAATGGCTTTAATTTTGTTAGGGTCTACTTTAACACCATCGTGAGATACAATATGACCCAGATATTCCACCTCTTGTACTCCAAAGAAACATTTGGATGTTTTTGCATATAATTGTTTCTCCTGCAATAGTTTGAGCACCCTGTCAACATGTTTAACATGATCCTTCCAAGACCTGTTATAGATTAGTATATCATCAAAAAATACTAGCACAAATTTTCTAAGGAAGGGTTTGAAAATGGAATTCATCAACCCTTGAAATGTAGAAGGTGCATTGGTAAGGCCAAAAGGCATGACCAAAAATTCATAATGACCCTCATGAGTTCGAAATGTTGTTTTTGGAATATCTTCGATCTTCATTCTAATTTGATGATATCCTGAATGAAGATCCAACTTGGTAAAATAAATTGCTCCATGTAATTCATCCAATAATTCATCAATCACAGGAATGGGAAATTTGTCTTTAATGGTGAGCTTATTGAGCTCCCTATAATCCGGACTCATTCGCCATGATCCATCCTTCTTGTGTACCAATACTACAGGAGCAGAGAAAGAACTTTGACTGGGTTGAATTATACCCGCCTCTAACATTTCTGCAATCATACGTTCAATTTCGCTCTTTTGGAAGTAAGGATATCTATAAGGCCTGGTGTTTGGAGGAACACTTCCTGGAATCAAATGAATAGCATGATCATGATCATGAATAGGTGGGAGTCCTTTGGGAGTTTCAAACACCTTGGAATGATTGTGCAAGACTTGTTGGAGATCTGCAGAAATAGATGATTTTGATGTTGGAACTTCTAGTGAGCATAATTGTGCAATTACGCCTCGTTGTTCTTTCTTTAGAAGTTTTGTCATGACATTAGAGCTTATTATCCTTCCTGGCTTCCCTTCAATACCCCGTAATTCGACTTCCTTTCCTTCTGAAAAAAATTTCAAGAAAAGTTCTTGAAAATTAAAGCTACCGTCCCCAAAGATTGTAACCATTGTACTCCTAGTACAACATCAGCACCTCCCATAGGAATGGAAAGCATTGGACTAGTCAATACATATTCCCCCATGGTTAGCTTGATATTATGGCATTTTCGAGAGCAATTTATAGTTCCTCCATTTGCAACCATCACTTGACATTCTGGTGCTGGGTATAGGAAACAATTTAATTCCTTGGCTACCTTACAATGAATAAAATTATGGGTGCTACATGAATCAATCAACACTATTACCTTTTTCTTCTTGATTTGTCCTGCTATCTTGAGAGTTTGAGGAGTGGTAATTCCTGCCAGTGCATTACACGATATGGTCGGATTCATTTCTTCCTCTTCTAGGGCTGGTTCCTGGTGTATATCCTCTTCTTGTTCATTTTCTTCTTGCTCTTCACAATCTATGTAAAATAATTTCTTCTCAGCACACTTATGACCTTTAGTGTATTTGCTATCACAACTGTAGCAAAGCCCTTTTTCTCTTTTTTCTTCCAATTGTTGTGGTGTCAACCTTGTAGGTTGTGGAAATCTAGGCGTAGCAACACTTTCTTCTTTATAGAATTGAGTGGTAGGCTTCCTTGTCGCCATTATTTTACATTCAACTTTTCTTGCCAACCTGAATGCCTTCTCCAATGAATCCGGTTCCAGAACACGAACTTCATGTTGGATGTTATCCTTTAAAGTGCCTATGAAGAGATCAATCCTGTGTTCCTCTGGAATATCAGTTACCCTTATATTCAATTTTTGGAAGTCCTCAATGTGCTGCCCCACTAAACCCTTTTGTTTGAGATTTATCAATTGGCTAAGAAGGTGTTTCTCTTTGTATCCTCATAATGTGCTATCATTTCCTCCGTAAAAATTGACCAAGTGACAATTTTTTTACGGGAGAAAAGCCATCGATACCATACAAATGTATTTTGTTCCAAATGTAAAGTTGCAATGCGTACCTTTTGTGTGTTTTGCACGTTATGGAGATCAAAATATTGCTCCATCTGTAGTATCCATGTTACAGGATCCTTTCCATCAAGCTTCCTCATATCCATTTTTGGAATATGGTGGTTCTTCCCACCAACAATAGAGTTTATGAAATCACGATTAACATTTATTTTGTTCTCATCATGAGGTTCTTCTACTATCTTTTCACCATTAGGAAACATTTCTTGTATCAACTTTGTCAAACCTTCGATGTCTGTTTTGAGATCATTCTTCATGTTTTCCATGTTGTCTTTCATGTCCGCTTCCATGCCATCCATCTTAGCTTCCATGCCTTTCTTCAAACCATCCATCTTCACTTCCACGCCTTTCTTCAAAACTTCCATTTCATTTTTTGTTGCTCTTTGCGAGAGTGATATTTGTTGCACTTGCTCTTGTAATTTTGATAGATCATGTTGCAATTCTTCATCTTCATGAGTCATAGTAGAGCCTTCTGAAGGCTTAATGGGTGTTGAATTATTTTTACAGGGCATCTTTTAGAACCCAATACTGATATCTATTCTACAATATGCCGTTGGAATCAATTCAAATTGATTCTTCAAACAAGACTTATTCAATTCGCAAAAAAATACACATCTTTTTCTTGCTTTTGAGGAGCTCGATATTGAAATTGGATTATCTCTATAATTGAAGCACTTCAATATTTGAATTTGGTCTGATGTATACAAGATTATCAACTGAATTACCTGAGTCGACTTGATTTGGATTTTCCAGACAAAGTTATGTCCAATCTCCCACAATGACCTAATTATGGGCTAGTTCAGTACAACGAACTACCCAAACTTGTACGACACCACGTGGGTGACACTTCCTCCTTGACTTTGAAATTGATATCCAAACTAAAGTCCATGTACTAACCACTTTTGACGGCACTCCAATCCAATCTTCAGAGAGAGAGTTATTGAACTTTCCCCACGATCACCTCTTTGAGATGAAATTCAGGAGCCTGAAAAAGCACTACCTTCCACAGATCATATCTCCAAAAATATTGCGAACCAAGCTCTGAAATTTTTTGACGAATTTCCTCAGGATTTCAGCTTCGCACCATATGAATTTCAGATTCTGAAACTTCGTAGAAAAATTTTTATAGCGAAAATTCCACGATGACCTGTTTAGGAGCTTGAAAAAAGGCCTAACTCTGAGATCATATCTCGAAAATATTAGAGACAAGCTACGAAATTTTAGAACGATCTTCCTCGAGCCCGACCGCACCTAAAAATTTCAACACGAAACCGTAGAAAAAAATTATAAACGAAAATGCCCGATGACTGTTTGGGCAGCCAGAAACCGAATCAAACTCTGATCCCAAATATTGTGTAACCAACTCCAAAATAAGAAGAAAAGAGATATCAACGCCTTATAAATAAGCCCGCCGGGGGCAACCTCCAATACTTTACATGAATGAACAATTCTTGGATGGTGCAATTTACAAAACCTCTTTTCTATATATAGGAGTCCATGGGGCCATAATGTAATCTTAGTGGGCCACAATGTAATCCTAGCCGACCTAACAATAATAATTTAAGGGCACAATAATAACAAAATGGGGGTTACAAGGGTACAATAATAACAATAAGGGGTTTACGCTAACAATAATAAGGGGCTATACTAGTGATATAGGGACCTAACATTTGCACCTCGAGTTTGCACCTTAGAATATAGTTATAGATATCATATGCATAGTTATGCTTTATGTTGTGGCCCTAATCATCTGATTAGTTAATATTATATACTAGAAATCTAGTAGGCCTAGTGTAAACCCCACTAGGAAAACCTAGACCTTATGGCAACAGAGATCGGCCACTACTCTCACCTCAGAGTAAGCCTTTCTCTAGTTGTTTGAGTGAATTAAACCATAAGGGAGGATTCCTTATATAGATCACCTAAAATATATTCAAAAAGAAGGGTTTAAGGTGATGCAAGGTTTAATGATTGGGTAAGGTAATGGTGGAGCTAAGAATGCTAAGAAACTCTTGACCAAGGTTCCAGTACTCTTTCCTTAGACCACTTAAATAGATTGGTGATTTGTTATAAGTTAGGGTTTGAGAGATATACAATTATATGGCATGCAATGTGATGTAACAACTAGAAGAAATATCCTTTCAACTATAGGTCGATAAAGGAAGGAGACTATCAATTAGGCAGACAAGGTCTAGGGTATGCAAGTGAGTTTTTATGGCTGAAACATGCATAAAACAACTATAGAATATATGATGCCAATGCTAATATTGGGGTTTTATTATGCAATTAATGCTAGATTTTGTTTTTCCCAATTATTAAATGCAATCCCTATTAAGAGGGTAATAACACATCAAGTAAATTTATTATTTAGCACAATTTCAAGAAAGCCCTAACTCTAACCCTAGATACCTAGAATTTAAAGAGGAGAGAAAATAACTATAGAGAAAAGGTTGATCAATACCTACTAGACTAGTGCCTTGATCTAATTGGGCAATGGAGTCTTTTTAGGGCAAATTCAATGGAGACAACCTTAATGAAGAGGTTGAGAGAGCAAGAGTGCCTTCTGAGAAACCCTAGCGACTTCCTTAGATGGGAGATTTTAAGTTCAAGAGATGCACATATCAGAGTTTTCTTGAAGGATTCAAGGAAAACATTCTCACGTACCATGAAGAATCAAGATTTCAGGATAAATATTACAAATTTAACATGGCTCACATAGAAACCCTAATTCACATATTATGACATGCAAAAATGAAAGAAAGGAACCATAAACTTACAAAATTTCACATGAATCTCTTCAATCTATCCCAAAGAAGCCTCCTCATGCAAGAATCCTTCTCAAAAGACAATTTGCACCATAAACTTTCATTGCGGCCAAGTTGAAAAGAAGACAAAAGCTAGTGCTCACTTCTAAAGAAGAAGAAGAAGTGTGATGAATGATGATCATGGAAATGAAAAGCGACTCCCCTCTATTTATATGAGGGTAACCAAGTCATTCTTTCATAATTTTACAAGAAAATCCCTAAAACAAGTTTACTTGAGTGTTCAACTAGGTCAAAGGTCATAAGTTGACCTTGAGATAGCTCTAAAACATAACAAAATGCCACAAATAACCCCACATGTGTGGGATAAAAATGATCTCCACCATGACACCATCCTCCAAAAGAGCAATAATGCATCAAATAAGTGAGGTAATGGTCCAAGAGTTCTCTTCACTCCAAGAAAACCTCAAAGTGTGTGTGTACATCTCCAAAAGGCACCTCCTCTACCATGGCGTCATCCAAAAGGAGGCCTATGTCACCCTTCCCATGCATGTAGGAGTGACGTGACACTATATAGGGCAAGCATTGGCATCAAAGAGGAACGTGCTAGCCCTCCCAAGTCATCCCATTGACAACCATCCTCATTTGGGCTCCGGAACAATGCGTCGTCCATCAAACAGTGTCAAGGCTAGCCTAGGGGTGTCCTGGGTCCATCTAGGCACATCATTAAATAGTCCAATACCCAATCTTTCAAGCTCATTTGTAGAGTGGCAACATTGGGGCCACAAAGTCATATTTGCTCTCGAAACAAGGCAAAGTACCCCCTACAAGGTGCCGAAGAAGAGTCAAGCTATCCCTTAAGCGACCTTTGTTGCAAGTGTGATACCACCTAAACAAAACCTCTCAAGATCAAGTGAGATCAAATTCATTAGGGACATAAAACCATTAAAGCATCACAATGAACGATATCTAATGCTAGGGCAGAGAAAGACTTCATTGAAGATTCACCTTCAAATGTCTAACTAGGTCAGGACTTGTAAACAAGATACCTCACTTATGTCATGGATGATTAGGTAAAGAACCCTATTAGGTGTTTCCAGCCCCCAAGGGGAATGCCATGACCTTGGTTGGCCCATCAATACATGGTTGTGTGTGATATGGTGGTCATAGAGTGGGAAAGACTTTAAGGAATATGCCATAGCCATGAGACCAACTAATGGGGGTCCAACATCCAGTGTAACATTGTAAGGAGGGAGCAATCATGGTGGCATGAGTTACCTCTTTCCTCAACCTAGTTTTTCCACCCCTTCATTGCGCCTTTTACTCTAATGATTTATCTTTATTTGGTGCATAACTTAGGACATCGAGCTTGTTGTATGCTTTTCCAATACCCCTCTAAGATGTAGTAGTTTCTCACTTATTGAGGTCGAGACATTCAAGAGTTCCTTTCTTTTACATGAAGCATTAAATGCTTGGGGAACTGGGTGATGGCTAATGAGGGCAGTAGAGCTCATGCTAGGATTTTTTCCACATACTAAATATGCCCCAGTGATCTTTTGCATTTTACATGTTCTTTCCATTGTGGCTTTATATGCTTTTATTGTTCTTTTAGTTACATTAACTTCCAGGGCCAAGTTTTTGGGCCCTGACTCAAGGATGTGGATATGGGGTGCTAATCCTAATGACCAATGACCATTAACCCAAAGAATGGAGATGGATAATTGGGAGAGATGGAAAGTGGTAATTATGGATTACCATGGACATGCTATATCAATCGGTGCCTCCTTAGTAGTGCCCTTCCTAAACGCTAAGCCCTGGGAGGAGGTCCCACTGCACTAGAATCAATGACTAACTTCCCAAGTGAAGTGTGGGAACAAGGATACAATTGAGATCGGTCAATCATGTAGTTTGCTGCGTGATCCATATTAATATGTCCATAAAATTAAATGAAAGCACATGATTGCTAGAATGGTTAGAGTACTTGCCAATAGATGACCCACCTTCCTTCAAGAAGCATGCTATATAGGCAAGAGAAATGACCGGAGCAATAGTTGGAGAACTTTGGCATAATGCTATCTGTCAACCATCATTGGGCTGTTGGCTGGTTGACTGTCAAATGAGGAGAAATTTTTTCTCATATGGGTTACCCATTTTTGGTGGGTAATAGATACCATTGATTGTTATACTGTGGTTATTGTGGATTGTACTATATAACGTATATTGTTATGTTAATACATGGATCAAATTCTTTCGTTTGCTGCACATGGTTTTAGTCTCATTGAATAACTTTTTGTCACTTATATTCTTTCGTGTACTTTTACTCAGTTCTTTTATCACAAATTGTTTTTGAATTCTCCCAACTTTCTTCCAAGATTATTTTGAGAGGCCTAGTCCACAAACTAGATAATAATATAAAATTACTATATATACCAACATTCTGAAGAGGAACTTCCTCAATTTCCAACTTCAAAATTGACTTTACTTGCATTTGTTTTGCAAAGAATGAAGAGTTTTTGTGCCTTCTATTATACATTTTAAAAAAATTTCACTTCAAAGTTCTAATTATAACTAGAGTGAAATTGAAGGCCCAAGTACTTGTAAGAAGGAACCACCTCTAGATATTCAAAATTAAATGTGATGGTGATATCCTTATCCTATAGGCTATGTACCTGTTAAATTTAACTTTGTTTTGTTTACTTTAACTTTTGTCTTGGGGTGGTGACAAAATTTGGTGTGGCTACTAGATTTCTTGGTAAACTCTGTCTTTTTCCAACAACACCACATCATATGCATGGATAGCAAAATAGATTTTGCTATAGACATTCCTCCGACATCCTTCTTGATTCAGTCATCTAATGAATCTATTAATAAGCGAAATAATTTTAGTGCAAGGGTAAACCCTTGTTTTAGATCGATATTACTATTGATTTTGACTTTGTGGCTACCATTGTTAGTATTACTCGTTCTACCAAAACCTTTTCGTATAACTGTAAAGTTGTTTCTTTCCACTGAATTGATTTTCTGAATTTCTTCATTCTTCCTCGAAGTTTTATTGAAGGGATTGTATGAAAAGTTTGGCAAAATCTACAAAGCATAGATAATAAACATTATCTTTCACTTGTGCTCTCCCAAAAACAATTCTAGAAACACCATATTGTCAGTGGTTCAATGCTTTAGTTAAAAGTTAAAATCTACCTGATAAGCAGCTCTAATCTTGTCTTCTTCTTCCCACATATTTATCTCTCTCTAGAATATTACCAAATAGCTTGGCAAAGACGCTATTGACCATAATGGTTCTATAATGCGTCACGTTATTTATATTACTACATTTGACAATAGGTTTATCTTGCTAACTGCAAATTTGGAGAGAATTTGTGTCATATTGATATTGCTTAACTGAGCACATATTTGAGAATCTCATGCAATGGTGGTCATAATCTCTGGTTGTTCCTGTTGAGAGGACTCTTCAAACAAATGAAATAAAACCATGTGGTGAGATGGATACTTATCTCATCCCAAAATACCGCATACAAATGTTCATATAGTCCATTACATAGCTCAAAATTAGTTTTACAAGGAATAAAAAGCATAAGCCAACAATGCCAATGATAAGATAAATGGGATCTGATGCTCATACTAGAGAGTTTATTCCTTCTACCCTGCTCTACTTAGCATAAGAAAATGAAATTGCTAAGTGCAGTCATACGACCAATGGAGTGATGTACTCATCTCATCAATGCTGCAACATTTTCCTTTGTGTTTGGACATTAGCCAAAACAAGAGGTGCTCATCACCAAGTAAACATGAGCTACAAGATACATGATAGGCTGGCTACAATATGAAATTACATCATAGGAATGGTAGCCAATATAGAAATTTGAACAAAGATGACATGGACTAACATCTGCTAAGTCGATCTAATGTTGAAGAGAGCTGAGTAAAGGTCTGGAAAATGCATATGAAAGCCCACCATTGACCGGCTAAACACCACTCATATGCCTCTTCCTAGTTAAATGTGCGTGTAAAACGTCATTCATACTTCAAGCAGCAAAGATGTGGGCTGCTTTAACAAGAATGATACTAAAGTATGAGTGAGAAATTCGTCTTCAAAGAGAATTTTCTGTCCGTAACCTAGGGCTTGTTGCCCACTTTCTGATGGCTGAAAATTGCCACCACAAATTTGAAACAGATAAAACTGTTGCCCCAATAATTTCCAATACCAAACACCCAGCTATATTTTCATACAAAATCACAGAAATTTGACATTAGTGATGGCTGGAAATTTCTTGCATTTTCACATCCAAAATCTGAATTTTTTTGAATTATTAATGGCAGAAAATTACAAGAAACAATCTGAATTTTGACTGTCCTAAACATGGCTTAAAGGCTAAAATAAATCTGTGGTGTAGAAGGAAGAATAATGCTGAAAAATTTCTGAATTTGGCATCAAATTCAATTCATCCACAACACACGGTTGCAAAAGATCTACACATATATGACCCAAAACATTCTCAACATGATGCCCGAAATCTGCACTATTAGTCATCATACATGGTTAAAAAGTACCATCAAAATTTTCTGTGAAAAATTCCTGTCTATATGACTGCCCAAGAGAGTGAATCTGCAATTTTGACCCTAGAAACATTATCATCCATGACATAAATAGGCCCCCCATCAAAATGGAAACAATTTTTATCCTAGTTATGGCTTTCAATATAAAATCTTATGGTTGTCATGTTCTTCATCAAATGTCGTTTTCTCTACAACACCTTCCTTTTCCAAATCACAAAAGGATATATCACAAAATTCAAAAATTTGGACACGAGTACAACTTATCAAACCTTTTTATTTTTTAGTGGATGAATGTTTGTTTTTTTCTTTAACAATGTCTTCCCTCATGAAATGATTCTTCATGTGATTGATCTTCTATGGACGATGAAATAGACGGTCCATCATCAATGGGTATATGGGAAGACTCTCTATCCATATGCTTTTCATGTGCTTGATATTCCATTGGATCATGAGGTGCTTCTTCCTCCTTGGGTGAAGCTGCTATGAAATCTTCAATAACCCTTTCATACTTTTCTTCCTCATAATGACTCATAATGAGGATCCCAATGCTTGAGAAACAACATCGAAGAACCTACAAATGAACAAATTTCTTTCTCACCAAGATTCTCAAACCACTCTGCTGCCTCATTGTCCAAGGAATGGAAAAACATCCTCATAATAACATTTTTGGGAACAAAATTAAGATCTGCACTAGCTTTCATGAAAAACATGACAGGAAACGTAGCTGAATTATAGCTGCAAAATTTTGAAATATGATCTTTGCCAACAAAGATTATAGTCCTCATTTGGAAAACTTGAGATGCCCGAGAAATCAAATGTAACATAGCATTCAAGCAACCATTTTGACAATTCCATCTCCTTTACATTTAAAATTTAAATCTTCAAATCTGAACATGAAATCTGCAAAATACCATCATATTTCACACCAAAGAAAGTGGAACGTGTTGAGAAATCTAGGGCATTAGCATTAGGTGATTTCTCTTCGTAGGTGACTGTTTGTGAATCCTTTTTACTTCTTTAGATTAGGATCTTCTTTTTTATTATTTTGTTATTGTTCTTCTTCATCAAACAGTGACCAATGCATAAACATATATAGACAAGAGACACAGCATGTAGGCTATGAGCCAGGGCCAAAACCTCACTCTTTGAGAGGAAAACCCACACAAATTCTTCTTATAGAGATTCCAATTGACGAATACCAAGACCATGACCCTTGACCTATTTAGCCACACCAAGACCAAGACACAGTCATCCTTCTTCCTTGATCTTCTTCTTCCACTTCTTCGATCCTCCTCAAACTGAGATCATCTCTTCATGGCACCGGAACATGTCAATGTGAAGTCACCAAATCATGACCACTGTAGCAGCATCCAACCACAGTGAGACATCACTGAATAGTGGCCTCTATACATACCACCGAACTGTGGTTCCTTGTCCTTCCTGTGATATTCCACCGAGACATCATAAAACCGTAGTACCATACATGATAGCATCACTGTAGCACCAAGTAGCACCGAGCACCGAGATTCTACTTGAAACAACACCAAAACCTTAACTGTGGAAGCACTGGAAACTATTGCAAATATGTCACCGAAATACACTGATATATTATGCCGAGACAGTGAGGAAAATGTCACTGTAATGTCACCCCAAATTCAGTGCTACAATCCGCACTGTGATCACTGTGTTTCCTGAGATAGCATCTGAACTTCTTTCTGTCTTTATTACCGAAAATCTCAGAAGTATGCCGAGGAGATTACTGTGGTTGATCCGAGTTCTATCACTGTTATACCCATCGGAAATCGCAGAGATGCACCGAACTGAACTGTGTAAATGCGAGTTGCCTTGCCTCCTATTTATAGTAGTCTGTCCATCAATATAAGCCGACCTGACCATCCGAATGGGTGTGTCTCCACATGTGAGATGACATGACTTTTATGTATATATATTGAGGCCGACCATGAAGAGGATGACTATACTTGTCTTCTGGAGGGTTTCTAGACAACTTATAGGCTTAGATACATTCTTTATATGCCCAAGAAGGGTCATACATGACATTGACTCTAAAACAATAATCCCTTGCTTATGAAACCTATGAAGCAAGCCAATAATAATTTATTTTCTTCATTACATTATTTACAAGAGTCACAATTACATGTCATTATGAAGACCGAACCTAGTTACACTTTTCAACAGAATGGAGTCACCAAGGTGAACCTTCAATGCCTTGAAAATATGCAAAGAAAAGGGCTTCTTCCCTTCATGGAGTCGCCAGATGAGGACGAGAGGTTTTCAAACAAAACTGTCATCAAGATTCAAAATATCATGAAGCATAGCCTTCAAGTTTTTCAGGAAATGGAATTTGTTGTGAGACCCCAATTGCAACTTAGAAAATCTACTCACTGTCACCTCAATATCTTTGTCTTTCTCTCTTTAGAGTAGATGAAATCTAGCTTGGGTGGGACTGTGATTAACTAAGCTCAAGATGTTGTAGTATAAAGTTGGAGCAACTGAGCTTAGTAAACAGAAAATGGAAATGGAAAAGATTTTTTGTATTCTTTGGTGGTGGAGGAAAGGGAAAACTAGTGTCTTATCTTGTTTTGGATATGGGGTCAAGTTAGCCTCTTTAAAGGGCTATCCTTATGGAGGACTAGGGGATTGTTGATAGCCAAAGATGTTTAACAACAACAACCCTATTTTGATAAGTACAAACCACAAATCTGAAGGTGTTAAGGGTCTATACAAGATCCACTTTCAAGACAACACAAAGGGTGGCCCTTGCTTAAATATTCTAATAAATGCAATAACTTATTTGATGTCAAAAGCAAAATATTTTCTCTTTAAAACAAATAAAACAAAAGGGTTAAGTATTGATGTTAGTACTAGGGCAGGTACTTCTGCATAGGCCTAAGTGTCTAGGCAGGTGAAAGTTGCCTAATTGACCGTTAACCTTGGCAATTACTTTAATAACTAAAGTAATTGAATTTTATAAGATAAAGTGAGTTAAATATAATGAAAAGCAAAGGTTATTAGCATTAGTGAATTAGTTTACTAGTGTTTTCGCAGATATGCATTTGGAGAAGGGTGGAATACTGTGTGGGTTTATTATTTTTTACGTTTCCATAGATCTCTTCCTGATGATGGGCTGTGAACGTAGCCTGAAACGTCAAAAATAATAAACCCACACAAGATTCCACCCTTCTCCAAATTAGTGAATTAGATAAATTTCAATTGTTGATCTCAAATGATGTTGAGATCTAATCTCAACCATCAATCACTTTGGAGATTAGGGTTGTGGATTCGATCAATAGCTCAAACTTATAAAATGAAGGCTAGGCTAAAAGAGATGACACAAAGACATCTTGAGCATAAGAAACAATGAGAGTGAGATCATGGTGATTGGGTGGAGAAGGACTTCCATTCAAATGTGCAGGGTTCTAAGAAGGTGCAACGGGTAGTATGGGAGATCCAGATCATCCAAGCAAGATCGAAGGACAGATCTAGGGTTTGAGTAGTTGGATCAATTCCAAATTTATTGTTGTACTTATATTTTCTTTAGTGGACCATTATCCAAGGAATGGAGCCCTTGTAATCTTGAATTTAATGAATGAGGGACTGATTTGAAGGGAAGAATTCTTGTGTGCATGTGACTGTGAGATTGGTGTTTAATTTTTCTTCCGCTGTTTATTTTATTTGTGTTAAAATATCAACCATGTTGTTATTCAATAGATCTATTCTGCTAGGAAGTAATTAACCGACTGTTGGGGTTAGAAAATTAAGATTAAGGAGTAGGATGTATCACACATAACCTCTCCAATGTAGCAAACTTGCTCCTCCTCAAGAAATCTACAATGTTAGCTACCAATAATGTACCAAGAACAATTTTCCTTTCATTCAGCAAAAGAAGCATCACCATTTCCACAAAAGCTTCGACAAAGATACAAGCAATTTTATTCCAAAAGTTGGGAGATTTTCACTTACACGTTACAAATGGAGAAGGAAAACCCTTGTATAGGTTTGAGCTCAACTATTTTTACAATAAACAATTAATTGTTTTCTTACATCAATTAATTATCCAAGAAATAACAACAAATATTCTCAACAAACTTCTTACTAAAAGTAGAAGTAAGTTGTTGAGATCCACTTTTCTTTCCTTGAAGAAATAATAAAATAATCATCCTCAACAAAGAAAACAATACAATAATGTTGTCATCCTAACGAACATTTCAACAATAATAAAATAAGGAGTTAGCTATGCATGATGCACGAAAATAGCCAAAAAGGTAACAACCTCAATGTGGTCACTCTTCCAAATGCCCTAACATTTATTCGTGCTAGAGGAAATGATTGCATTATAAAAAGGTGGCTCGATGCTGTTCTATTTTCCTACATACATGTTGTACAACACCCTTGGATTTCCACATCGACTTCATGAATGTCCTTTACGCATGCTTTCAACCACATGAACTTAAGGAATATGGAGGTGGCCCATATATATGATGTTTCATGAATAGAAAGCATTGAAGAGTGGAATAGTGGCCCCATACCAACTCAAATCTTCACAAATACAACCGCATATGTCATGTCATATGGAATTGATGTGGTTTGAATGAGCCAAGGGAACTGCGAAATGAATGGCGACTCAATGTCTATGCAAAAACATGTGTAGAGGAGGATGTCAAAACCACCCTACATTGGTAGAGGAGGATATCAATGTGTGCGGGTGTCGCACTTTACCATCCTCATATAACTTATGATCACCATAGGATAAGTTGTTGCATGAGATAAGGAAGTGGGGTGACACCTTGAGGATATACTTTTGTGGTTATGACATCACCCCACCATTGCATGAGTTGAATTGGTTGTTAAGCTAACGTATGGACTAAAGATTTAAGAGGAGGACTGTTGAGAAATCTAGGGGCAGCAAATTAGGTGATTTCTCTTACTTTGATAACTGCTTGTGATGTATTTTTACTTTAATTAGCTTTTTCTTTCTCTTGATTATATTTAGTGTTCTTATCATCAAACAACTACCAAAATCATAAAGAATAATGAGACAATAGGACACAAGATATAGGCGATCAGCGAAGGCCAAAACATTTCCTCTTGAAAGAAAACCCACAAGAACTCTTCTCTTCTTATAGTACTTCAATTAACAAATTCCAAGACTTAAGACTCTTGAAAAAGACCCCTCCAAGACCAAGGCGACCTTTCTCCTTGATGAGCTTTCTTTCCAGCAATTTCAACTCCAACAACTTCGACCCCAACAATTTCTTGTGCAACTTCGACTTTGTTGACCACTCTGTGTCAACGACCCCACAACAGTACACCCCCATTTCGCAAATGGGATTTATCATGTTCGAGGTGTTCACACCATTCAGATTTCATTGTCAGTCGACAATTTTATAAATGATGTAAACCCAGTTTGCATGTGTATAATGTAAATGATCTAAGTAAGACTATCATGTATGTAACAACTTAGGTAAGCCTAGTATTTTGTTGACGATTTCTATTTTAGGAGGTTCTTTGTCTCACTGATTCATTTGTGTTTCTCGACACAAGTGATTGGCAGAGTTCCCTCTAGCCTCACCCCAAAGCTAGGGTGGATTTTGTCGTCAAGATACTAAGTCAGTCCTAGTGTTTTCTATCGAGTCTTTGTAAAAGTAATTTGAGAATAATCCTAGCTAATTGGCTAGATTATTTTATTACAAATTACTTGGTGTACTAGATCATGTTTTGAGTCGCAGAATTGGGTAGCTTTTGAGAGTCAAATTGTAATATCCTAATGTAAAATATTTTAGTGCATGGTCCCTCACAGTTAGACACCATGGCTAAAGTATTAAAGGGTTGGAAAAATAATTATTCCCTTCATTAGTCAATTAATTAAATTTTCTGGCCAAATTAAATTAAAAATCCTAAGCCAAAAATTTAATTAATTTTAGGTCTTAGATAAATTAAATTCTTCAAAGGCAAAATTCATGGGTTCCTAAAAAATAAAATTTTAAATGTCCCGGCCAAGGGAATATTGAGAATTTTGAGAAATTTTGGACCCTTGGGCCTTGGTGGTTAAGTCAAAGTCAAATTTTGAGGTAATTAACCCCAAAATATTATTTATGAGTTAATTAAAAGAGAATTAAATGGTAAATTCGAATTTCCTCAAAAATTTATAATTTCGACAGACAAGATTAAAAGATGATTAAGTCTTTTTAAATGGTCGAGATTACTTTGACAGGGATCAACTGAACTAGCCGTTTGAGATTTTATCTTATAAATTAGAGGTTTTTGTCTGTCATTTGCATTAGATCTTTGAATTGTGCACTTGTTCTCAGAAGCTCTTGTAATTTTGTTGATCAATAAAATAGAAAGACTTTGGGGATACAGACTTTGGTGTTCTTTTTCTAGATCTATGTGGTGATATTGTTTCTAAAACTTTGCTACTTTTACTGGCTTTTGATGGTTGATAGCCTTTGTAGATTGATCTGCATACATGTATCTTGTGCAGATTTCTGGGTTTTCTTAAATTGCATTTTGATTCGACAGAAATATTAGTTATCTATGTTTCTGAATGATCTTATAGTTATTTTTAAATCACTATTAATCTAAAATTCAGATCTAAGTGTGTAGAGGTCATTATTTAGGATTTGGGCGTTTGGGGAAACCTTCAGCGAGATCAGCCGACTCTCAGATTCCAAAAGATCTGAAAAAGCTCATTGTCTCCTAATTTCTGAAGTTATCTTACAGAATATTTTTTGCAGGCTCTTCTTGGGTTTGTGCCTCTCTTAATTTCTCTTTTTCTAAATTGTGCAAAATGGTTTTAAATCTGGCCATGGGGGGCCTTGATCTAACAGATCTGTAAAATAGCATTGTAGATTTGTAAGTATCGTTGATTGTTTCACCCACCAGGGTTTGGGGTTTTTATTTTTTGTGCATATATTGGGTTTATGGGTTCCTGTTTTCTGGTTTTATGCAGGTTATACTAGGAGATTTTTCAGAATTTTTTTCAGATCTGAGCCAGATCTAGGCCCTGAAGGGTAAGATATGGTCTCAAGATTGTTTTTGGTTGTAGATCTGGGCAGCATCTTGCCTCAGCGATCAAATAATTACAAGTGCATTTGTTTTAAATCAAATTCTGTTAAGAAAAATTCGAAATTGGTGTGTGCCTGCACATTTTTGGCTGCTTGTGCATAAATTCTATCTGCCTGGCCTTTACGCTGTTGTCATTTCTCCTTTCTCTGCTGCATACAATCCTCTTCTGCATAAAACCCATCTTGCAACCTTCACCTCTTACTGTCCTCGCTGTGGCATCCTTGTCTGCTGGCTACTCGACCCTTTTTTCACGCTCTCACGCCCTTGCATCCTCCATTGCTGTTGGCTCCCCATCGCTGCCATTACCTCTGCATATCTTTTTCCACCCTCGCCGCTGTCAGATCCGTCCGCTCGTGCCCTCACACAGCTCCTCTCTTGTAAATTTCTGAAGATGTTCTATGCTAGATGCAAATTTACTTTAAACTTCTAGGGCTCAATCATATGAAAGTAAGATGTAGATAGAACATACCAATATATCGATGGAAGACAAGCCAAAAACAGAGATAAAGAATGATGGCGTTATAGTAGTCAGCAGGATGCTTCAACCAGCAAAGTCTCCATAAGGTTTGCCAACCCAATGTGTCACACAACCCCAAGACTGCTCATCAAGAATGCTCCATCAAGACGTTGCACCAAGAAGCCCTAACCGCGTCGCCATGAGAAGCCCTAATCGCAACACCATCCGTGAGAGAAGAGAATGTCTCCAAAATGTGTGTATGAAATGAACTCCAAGTCTCTCCAATATATAGTCATCTGTGGGGGTGTGTGACACATCTCTTATGCATGTGGGATAAATCTGGGCGACCTTGCACATGTGGAATAAATTCAAAATACATGTTTTGCTCATCCGATCAAGATGATCTTTAGATCGATCTTGCACCTCTCCGAAAGAGGAATCCAATAAAAATATTGGCATCGTCATCTGAGCATCACAACATGGAGTTTGGACCTAGTTGCCCAAAATTAACACTTCCTCTCAACTAGGGAGAACTCCATCCACCAGTGCCATCCAAACATTGTGCATCATCTCACTGTAACTTGTTTTGCTGGCTCTTTATTTCAAAACAAAAAGGTGAGTCACAAAGACATCACTCTCGGCTGACAAAATCAGCTTAAAGGTCTGAAATCTCTATAGGACTCAAAGGAGTCACATACCAACCCGAAATTGGTTTAACTGACATGAAGTCAGTTGGAGGTCCGAAACCTCACTGGACTTTGTCCCAGATCAAGTGGTTGGACACGTGCCATCCTAGACATAGAGAGTACGACAATCTCCGATGTGTCCATCAGTCTTGCTACTGGTCTCTATCGACATTTCCCACCTCATTGGCTAAATGAGAGTTACTTCCCATGAGTTCGGGACTCCATGGGTAGGATGTGTGTAGGGCATAGATCAGAGAGAGGTGAACCAACTCAATATCATAACGGTGGGGCATAAGGACACCAACAAGGTTCGACAAGCCTAGCCCTGTGGTTGCTTATAGCTCCAAGAAGCTATCCCCAAAGCCCCCCTAGAGCTCCCATAGCTCATCGTCCAACAGGACCTTCTAAATAGGGTTGTTACACGATTCCAAGATTCTCATAGAAGGTTAGGAACATGACTTTCCCTAAGGGCTCTGTGAGAATATCTGCGACTTGCTCATCAGTTGCTATATGATTGAGCCTTACGACGCCTTGCTGTACCATATCTCGAATAAAATGGTACTAGATATCAATATGCTTGGATCGATTGTGGAACACGGGATTCTCTGACAAATGAATCTCCCTTTGGTTATCACAAAGGATAACGGTGGCATCTAGCACATGCTCGAATAACTCGTTGAAGAGCTTTCGCGACCAAGTGGCTTCACAACAAGCCATACACACTGCAATGTATTCAGCCTCAGTGATGCTCAAGGCTACCGACTTCTGCTTCCTGCTCGAAGCAGACCCAAGAGTGAA
>JAXQQM020069237.1:0-21715 GCA_034641835.2 Pinus albicaulis | reverse complement strand
ACACTTCTTCCTTATGATTAACCGGCATACAATAATCCAAGTATCTCTCTAGAAATGCTTGTTTCATATCTCCCCATGTTCTAATAGAACTACTGTTTAGACTCATAAACCACTTCAATGCTGCTCCCTTCAAAGTTGAAGGAAATAATTTCAGTTTTTGAGCATCTTGTAAGTAGTCATAAGTCCTACACAGCACTTCAAATTCGAATAAGAAAGTTTTAGGATCTTCAGTTTTAAGTCCATAGAAGTTCGGAAGGACAGAAGGTGAAATGTTTTTCATGGTTGTATTGGTTTCTTCATCAAGTATAGGGAACCCAAAAGAACTTCCTATTCTCCCTCTTCCTCCATCTTTACCTCTACCTCCTCTTCCTCCTTCTCCTCTACCTCTACCTCTACCTCCTCCAAATAATGTGTGTTCTCCATTAACAACTCCTCCTCCTCCTTCTTCTGCCATGGTTGACTCTCCTGTAGAAGTAGAAAGATTTGTGTCCCTAACAGGAGTCTTTAGATCTTCTTCTATGGCAGGTTCAATGGATGAAGTGGAAGGTTTCTCTAATGGAATAGGTGACCTTAGATCTTCTAGAAGTCCAGGATCAGTAAAGGATGGAATATGGGTTTGAGTTGAAGGTGTACTAGTTCTGGATCTAGATGAAACAAGTGGTGTTCTAGATGTCAAACTTCTGCCTCTGCTGCTTATAAATCTTCCTCTTGAATCTCTCTCCCTACGCATAAAATTTTTTTTGGATGCTAAGAAACAAAGGTTACCTAGTTTTCACTTCCCCGGCAACGGCGCCAAAATGTTGGGTCTCAGTCTAGTCTCCTAAACTGAGCTCATTTAATTGTCAACCAGGATTTGTAAACTGCTGAAGTGAAATGTACCATATGTACCTAGGTGCTTGTTTCCTAGTGCGTTGTGTGTAGTTTGTTGTGATGTTTTTGGTCTTTTATGTTGATTTATGATGTTTTTTGTCTTTTGATGTTTTATGCTCACAATGAAGATGTCTAGAAAACTAATGGAAAGAAGTTGGTGATCAAAAACAGAGTTAAGCCTAATGTATGGAATGGCAAATGCAATTGGAAACACTGAAGCAGAATCTAAACTATGAATAAATAAAAGCAAAAGCTTGATAATGACTTTTTAAACAAATGACACAAACTAATCTTGAGAAATGATCACTAAATATGCAAATCCTCTAACTAAACAGTTAAACACTAATGATGCAATACTCTGTCCTAAGATCTTTTATTCTATGATTAATTCCTAGTTCTACTCTGCAATTTAATTGAATGTCACAGAACTTATACTCAAAAAGTTATTGGTTTCTTGTTCAAAATAGTTCTTTTGAGGAAGAGCTCTGTTTATAAAATGATGAGGAGATTGCAGAGATATTTCAGACCTTATAGTGATGTTGTCTTCTGTTCCTATGGCTATGGATCAGTTGTAGTTTTTAGAACAAGAAGATGTTTGTGAATAATGAAGGTTGTCTTGTTAATCCTAACAACTAGAGTAATCTATTGTGCAATGGATGACAATTTGAATATGAGATGCAAGTGCAATGAGTTAATCTAAGAATGAACCTAAGATGCTACTAAACTAGAACAATGCTGAACTATAATTCATCATCAAACTTGAAACAAAGTAACTGAACATGAATTAAATGCAATGAAACTCCGGAGCATTCTAACTATACTAACATGCATTATTCTATGAAGTTACACAATCTGTTTGTTCATCATTAGTGATATTTTGGAAGAGTTCCTTCTTTTGGAAGAGGTAGAACAATTCTGACTGTGTACTTGTATGCAATTGAAAGCAAATGAACTGAAAGCAAATGAAAAACTAAGTTATCACATCCATACCCTACTCATCATTATGATGTCTTGGGTAAGCGTTTAAGAGTGAGATCAGAGATGATACTTAGTAAAAACACACAACTAAATTATCCATTATCACTGTCATGTCTTGAACTTCTTAAGGATATCTTGGAAGAATCTCTTCTTGTGGAAGAGTGATTAGAACAAGTGTAACTGTGATAGTGAATAGCAAAAACTATAACTAAATCCTACAGTACCATAGCTATTCTTCATTCATCATTATAATCTGTTGGAAGAGTGCCTTCTTGTGGAAGAGCTGGAATGAATATAACTACAGTAGCTAGTTAAAACAACTATAAATTCAACTCCTAATTCTACAATACCATAGTCATTCAACATTCATCATCATAATCTGTTGGAAGAGTGTCTTCTTGTGGAAGAGCTAGAATGAGTACGACTACAGTAGCTTAAAACAAAACAACTACCAATTCAAATGAAAAACATAAAGGCAGCTAGGAAAACTTATCTAATTTACGCAAAAGAAATCCGTGCAAGAGGCAGGGGCCCTCTACCACTTGACGGCATTCAACTCCAAATTAAATCATGCCTTCAAAATAACTTTGTCTGCTCCATTAACGATGCAATAGTTTGAACATAATACTCTGTGTCTTCAAGGACGTAACACAGAGTTTTTAAACAAAATCTAGCAGCAAATCTAACATAAAATCTCTAACATAGCTCTCGGTCTGCCAAGAGTTTATAAAGCAAATGCACGTAACAGTAATTACAAAAATTTAGGAATAATGTCTTTCCTTATCCGAATCATGTTAGGAGTCTTTGAGGTGGCTACGTGAAGAAGAAAAGACATCTGGACTGAGACAGTCCTAGTAGGAGTCTTCCTTCATAAATGTGTTCCCACGTGCATAACCGTACCCAGAATCCATTTCTTCCTCCATGATGAGCAACGAACCATGTAGACAGGACGTGGATCATGCCCATATGCGGTTTTTCTCAAGAGGCCACCTGGAACATACTCAAACATGAAGGTAGCTGCAGAATCGTCGATTAGCTATGGAATGTCTGCATTCTGCAGCTAGTTCCGGTCAAAATGCTTAACAATGGCAAAAATCACAAAATTCAACAAGTCAGTCATGTAAACCATTCTAGAAGTAATTTTAACTATATTTATTGATCAATTGGGTTTAAGATAGAAATGGACAAGGGAAAATGAGGTAAAATGAGGTGAAGGAAAGCACAATTTTGAGGCTCAACAAGGTGCTGCTATTCTCCCATAATTCTTAACAAAATTGCGATAATACCCTGTTAACTTGAGAAATCCTCACAACTGCTTTATGGTTGTGGGGACTTTCCATTCCCTAATGGCTTTAATTTTGTTAGGGTCTACTTTAACACCCTCGTGAGATACAATATGACCCAGAGATTCCACCTCTTCTACTCCAAAGAAACATTTGGATTTTTTTGCATGTAATTGTTTCTCCTGCAATAGTTTGAGCACCCTGTCAACATGTTCAACATGATCCTTCCAAGACGTGTTGTAGATTAGTATATCATCAAAAAATACTAGCACAAATTTTCTAAGGAAGGGTTTGAAAATGGAATTCATCAACCCTTGAAATGTAGAAGGTGCATTGGTAAGGCCAAAAGGCATGACCAAAAATTCATAATGGACCTCATGAGTTCGAAATGCTGCTTTTGGAATATCTTCAGTCTTCATTCTAATTTGATGATATCCCGAACGAAGATCCAACTTGGTAAAATAAATTGCTCCATGTAATTCATCCAATAATTCATCAATCACAGGAATGGGAAATTTATCTTTAATGGTGAGCTTATTGAGCTCCCTATAATCCGGACACATTCGCCATGATACATCCTTCTTGTGTACCAATACTACAGGAGCAGAGAAAGAACTTTGACTAGGTTGAATTATACCCGCCTCTAACATTTCTGCAATCATACGTTCAATTTCGTTCTTTTGGAAGTAAGGATATCTATAAGGCCCGATGTTTGGAGGAACACTTCCTGGAATCAAATGAATAGTATGATCATGATCACGAATAGGTGGGAGTCCTTTGGGAGTTTCAAACACCTTGGAATGATTGTCCAAGACTTGTTGGAGATCTGCAGAAATAGATGATTTTGATGTCGGAACTTCTAGTGAGCATAATTGTGCAATTACGCCTCGTTGTTATTTCTTTAGAAGCTTTGTCATGAAATTAGAGCTTATTATCCTTCCCGGCTTCCCTCAATACCCCGTAATTCGACTTCCTTTCCTTCTGAAAAAAAATTCAAGAAAATTTCTTGAAAATTAAAAGCTACCGTCCCCAAAGATTGTAACCATTGTACTCCTAGTACAACATTCCGCCATAAGAATGGCAAGCATTGGACAGTCAAGATATTCCCCCATGGTTAGCTTGATATTATGGCATTTTCCGTAGCAATTTAGAGAAGTTCCTCCATTTGTAACCATTGCAGTTATAGCATCGTTTCTCACCTTCACATGATTCATGATTGCTTTGATGGTTTTGGGCACCCATTCCTACAGACTTGGACAAATTCACTTAAAAATAGTGTAAAAATCCCCATACGCGACTATGCCCGTACTTTTCCGCATGTATACGCGAGTCTAGCTAGAATTTTTCGCGTATGCCATTAAAAATGATTAAAAAATATATAATTATTCCCTATTTTCGGGCTGGGTTGATGGTTACTCAGGTAGTTCAACCACCCCAGCACGTGGCCAACTGTTTCCAACTGTTGAAACTACTTGGAGGGAGTATAAAAATCCCTCATGTGTATGGCCTAAGGGAGAGAGAGAATTTATTGATATTATACTCTGTTGGTATTCCCTATCCAAGTCTGATTCCCCGTGCCTCCTGCACTTTCCCAGTTCATTATAGGAAACCCTTGTTTCCTTGAGATGCTCATCTCCCTATATGTCATCTCGTATGCACCAGTTTAGAAGGAGTCTTAGCGAGGCAAGGGCTGGACGGATCCAGACGACGGTCTGCTCGAAGGCTGTGGAAGGATCAGGTGATCTCTCCACTCGTTACTTTTGTACATGCTATTTATAATACAGAAGTACCATGCTGTTCCCGAAATAAACGTGTTAGTGTATGCTTATATGTATGAGAATATTGTTATTTAAGCATTCATTATGATTTATTTAATGTTTTATATGAATCTCACTAACATTTAGAGTAGATATATGCTGTACAACCAGTCCTTTGTGCTTGTTTCTTCTTGTCTTTCAGGTTAAGAAGGAAGGACGGTTGCTGAGGGTTTGAACCCTGCGGGATCTGCTTCAACCGTAGGACCTACGGGTAACTTCCTCATTCTACACTATTTAGTTTTTCCGAACATGCATGGTTGTGTGAGTCCTTCTTAAGTAGCATGCCCCTGCTCTGTGGAGGTTGTAACCCAACGAACCTCTAGGGTGATATTCCCCGAAACAGAACTAGCGACTCCAGCTCCTCTTTCACCGGAAGAGTTGGATGGTGATGTGGCTCCGGCTTGGACGCTTAGTTCTTCTTTGGCCCAGGATTTCCTTGATACCACTCTTCCATCTGAAGAGGCAATCCCGGAAGCCATGACTGGTATAGATAGACCGTGGGATGACTTGCATCATCGGTCTTACTTCCTACCTGACTTGAACGAAGTTGAAACTAGTTTTCCAAGTCCTCAGTCTCCTGGATCTGTTCACCCAGTCTTGAACCCTTTGGCACCAACACAGGTTTATGTCGAAGGGAACATGGCTGTGATCTCTCCTACTATCCCGGTGAACATTTCCAGGGATCCCAATATTATCGAGAATGTCTTCATTGGAGCTGAATGTTCCCGTGAAGAGGTTCAAATCTATACCGAGCTCTTCAAAGAGTATAGGGATGTATTTGCTTGGTCTTATGAGGAAATGCCTGGCATAGACCCATCTATCGTTCAGCATGAGATCAAGACATATGAAAACGCTAAGCCGGTGAGGCAAAAACTTCGTCCGGTCAATCCTAGGAAGGCAACAGCTATCAAAGCTGAAGTTGAAAAGCTGCTTAAGGCGGGATTCATTTTCCCAGTTCCTCTGACTGAATGGGTTTCAAACCCCGTCCCGGTAGATAAAAAGCAAGGAACGATTCGAGTGTGCATCGATTTCAGAGACCTAAATAAGGCATGTCCTAAAGACAATTACCCCACACCATTCATCGATCAGATCATTGACGAGTGTGCCAGTAACGAGATTTTCTCCTTCATGGACGGTTTCTCCGGATATAATCAAATTACTATCCGTCCCGAAGATCAACATAAGACTGCATTTATTTGTCCCTGGGGTACGTTTGCATACAAGAAGATGCCTTTTGGTCTTAAAAATGCTGGGGCTACCTTTCAGCGGGCCATGTCTTACGCCTTCCACGACATCAAAAAGATTATCAAGGCATACTTAGATGATTTAGCTGCTCATTCTCGAAAGAGGATGGATCATCCTGGTCACCTCCGGCAAATATTTGAAAGATGTCGTTTTTATAAAATTCGATTGAATCCGGACCAAGGCGGGCGGTTACATCCGACTTCGGAGGCCAGATTTATTTGGGTGGTTCAGGGAAGGGATAAGGGAGAGATCCCCCAGGTTGAGGCACACGCGTTGCCTCCCGCTCAATCCGTCACCTTCAAAGTCTCCAAGGGAAGTCTAATTTTCTTCGGAGGTTTATCGTCAATTATGCTGAGATTACAAAGGGATATATGAGACTGTTGAAGAAAGGAGTTCCTTTTCTTTGGGACGACTACGCTCAACGCTCGTTCGATGCTTTGAAAAAGGCATTGACCTCTGCTCCTTTACTGAGTCCACTTGATTATAGCAGAGATTTTCTTTTGTATCTGGCTACAACAGAATCTACCATCGGTATGGTTCTGGTTCAGGAAGATGATGCTCTTGCAGAGCATGTTATTTACTACCTGAGTCGAGGACTGGTAGGACCTGAACTTCGATACACTCCGATAGAAAAATTAGCCTTAGCAACAGTTCATACTGTGCAGCAACTCCAGCATTACATTATTCTTCGCAAAACTTATGTCTTGGCAGCTGCCAATCCATTTCAGTTTGTCCTCAGCAGGCGAGTGATTGGGGGCAAATATAATAGATGGATTGTGATTTTACAAGAATTTGATTTAGAGTTCATGTCTGCCAAATCCAAGAAGTCATTAGTCTTTGCGGAATTGATCTCCGAGTTGCCTTGTGGAGAGGAGATGATCTATGATGAGTCCTTTCCGGACGAACACTTGTTCCTGATCTCTCCACAGGATCCTTGGTATGGGGATATCATTGTGTATCTCTAGACCGCGAAGTTTCCCTCTAATTTTTCGAAAGATGAGCGTCGTAAACTGCGTCACTTGGCCAAGAATTATCTGATTATTGGTGATGCTTTGTACCGTCGAGGGGTTGATTCAATCCTAAGACGCTGCTTAACTTTCGAAGAAGCTGAGGCTATGCTCAATGATTCTCACAGTGGAGCTTGTGGGGGTCATTTATCTGGGCTTGCTACAGCCCAAAAGATTTTGTGTGCTGGATACTTTTGGCCCTCGATTTTCAAAGATTGTATTGAATCGGTCAAGAAGTGTCATCCGTGTCAGGTTTATACTCGAAAAATGCGCACTCATCCAGCTCCGCTTTTTCCAGTCGTTACTGTCGGACCCTTTACAAAGTGGGGTATTGATTATACTACTTGTAACCCGCCTTCGGCAAAAGTCACAAGTACATTATCGTAGCAGTAGACTACTTTACGAAGTGGGTCGAGGCTATGCCTACTTTTGGGAATGATGGTGAGACTGCAGCTTTGTTCCTTTTCAATCAAGTTATCGCTCATTTTGGTATTCCTAGAGAGATTTTCACTGACCATGGCAGTCATTTTCAGAATAGTATGATGGCTGAGTTGGCTCTCAAATTGGGTTTCCGGCAGGAGCATTCATCTCCATATTATCCTCAGGCCAATGTGCAAGTGGAAGCCGTGAATAAATCCTTGAAGACAATTCTTCAAAGGACAATTGATAAACATAGATCCAACTGGCATATTATGCTATATCCTGCACTTTGGGCATACAGGACGTCAGTGAAAACTGCAACTGGCTTTACTCCATTTCAGTTAGTGCACGGGGTGGAATCCGTATTTACTATTGAATGCGAGATTCCTTCTCTTAAATTAGTTGTTGAACTTCTTCCTGACACTTCTAGTCTGGCAGAATGGCTTCTTCATCTGGAACATCTCGATGAGCAGCGTCGAGATGCCGCCACGATGAATGAAGCGCATAAAAACCGAGTAAAAGTTCAGTACGATAAGGCGGTCAAGCCTAGGGTCTTTTCAGAAGGTGACCTTGTTTTGGTCTATGCCCAAGAAAAGGATGCCCTGGGGGCAGGAAAGTTTAAGTCTATGTGGTATGGCCCCTATATCGTTAAAAAAGTCTTTAAGAAAGGAGCGTATACCTTGGTTGATTTCGAAGGGAACGAGTTGCCGGAGCCCCGAAATGGGCTCTATTTGAAGAATTATTATGCCTAGGCTTTGGCCTGGCATCTTGCTTTTGTATATAGTAGTTTTTTTCTTTGTACATATCTGATTGATTTTCGATTTTTGATGAGTTGGTGATGTTTTTGATCTGCTTTGGCAGGTTGTGTTGGATGTCATGAGTCATTTTGGTTTCGCCGATGGTGCTAGTAGACACACCCGAAACTTAGCTTCTGCGGCTTGGGTGCTTCATTATCCATTCGGTCAGCTGTTGGTATCAAGAGGGGTCTGCATTGGTCCTGCTTCCAACAATATAGTAGAATACACTGCAGTTATTCATCTAATCTCGGAGGCAATATCTTTGGGTGTTGATTCGTTAGTAGTTTTCTTGGACTCCCAGCTGGTGGTGTCGCAGTTGAACAACACTTATCGGGTACGAGATCCATTTTTATTACGATTGTTCTTGAGGGTACGTTTGTTACAAAGGTCATTTCAATTTTTAACATTCATTCATATTCCTCGAGCTGAAAATTGGTTTGCTGACTCATTAGCTAATCAAGCATTAGATTGGAACATTAATCATTCCATACAATAAATTTTTAATCATAAAAAACATCATACATTTGATACATTTATCACATCACATCAAATATCGCTGTATATATATCATCGGAGTGTCAAAAAACTTTACAAAATTTGGATCCATAAATGTCGTACAAAACTTGGGCTTATGCCCCATCATGTTCAGTCTCAAAAAAGAATATACAATCATCTAATATATAATATCTGTCTACTCCTGAGGTCCCTGCCCAGAAGTCGTGTTCCTATAGAACGTGACTGTAGTGGCAACTCGGCGGAATAGTCTAACCCAGTCTCGGGGCACTCCTACCACCCGTCTCTAGATGGCTTCTGGTAGATCCTCCACGGCAGCCATAGGGATTTGGCAGGTTAATCCCTCCAAGTTTCTCTGCACGGCCTGGAGAGTCCATCTGAATCCACAGTATCCGCTTCACCCCTGCGGCGCTTGTGGCGCGGTAGGCCCTTAGGACGAACTGGTCCAACATCTGAAACATGATCATTTTTAATTGTCAGTCATTATGAATCCAATCAAAAACATGTTTGTTTTTCATTTTTCATACATATTTGAAAAAATCCAAAAAAAAATTATATAAGTAAAATTTTTTTGCAAAACTTACCGACTGCTCCCCATGCCGTGCCTGGTGGAAGAACTAGATCTGGATCTCCACGAAAATCCATCCCGGCATAGGGATAGTCGTCCACTGCGATGATCTGTTCTCCCCACCACAGGAAGAACTCATCGTCCCATGTGGTCTGGGGTACTTCACTACCCCCCAGTCTCTTCATCATGTCCGCCCAACGGGCAATTCTTGGGTCCCGCGGGCTACTGATGGTAGAGATGAGTCTGGGTCTCAACGCTGGAATCTTCTCAAAGAAGAATGTTGTCAAAATTGTACCGTACCCAAAGTGTTTGGTCTTTACTTGGCGGATTGAGGTCAGCTGTTGTTTCATGTTCAGTAGAAGGGTTGTGCACCAATCGTACACATGAGTCAAACACTCTACAACTATGCTCATTTGCGTCCTGGACGCCTGATGTAGGGAGGCAGATCCTGCCACTCTGCCGATGGTGAAAAGGAGGATTTTCATGTGCAAATCCCTCACATCTTTAATTGCAATTTGAGTTCCAACCTTTTTGGAACCCCCTACGCAATATATGTGGACATAGTCTTCCACGGTTAACCCTCCCAGGGGCTTCCCGTGCAAGTCTACTGGTTCTCCCCTCCGGGAGAGTCCAGTAATGAAATATATGTCTTCCACTTCAATGCGTAGTGGCATCTGATCAATAATGAAGCAATCCTGATCTGGTTCGGAGTAATTTACGAGCATTTCTAGCAACCGCACATTGCTTTTCATATTTGGCATCTTGAAGAATTTCAACAATCCGCAATTCCGAAGGATATTTTGCGCTGCGCGATCTTGCATGACCTCTTGGTCTATTGCGCTATGCTCACGTTCCCTCCATGAGATTGTCATCCTGTCAAATTTCATCAAATTATGCATTAGCCACGCTTTTTTGCATTCGGACCTGCGCATACGCGGTTTTTCCTTTGCACAGTCGCGTGTATACGCGAGTTTCCTTTAATGAACCCGCGTATGCGTAAGTCCGTATATTTTAGCAAGGGTTTTAAAGCTAAAAATCACTTAATTTTAAATTCCAAACGGACAAAATGAATAAACAGGATGATTAAGGAGCCTACCTGAAGTTTCGGTGCGTTTCGACGGTCGGTTGTTCCTGATTTGACGAAAGAAGTTTTTTGCTCCAGAGCACTTTTTCCAAATCAGCAATGCAATAATGAACCAAATATGAGGTAATTTGTCTATTTATGGCTAAAAAGTTGAAAATTTTCGCAAAAATTCCTTATGCTTATTTTTTCGATCTATCTTAAGCTGCATAACCCGGTTGCTTGGAAGTGCCCAGTTTGGTATGTTTTCAGGTACATTTTAACGATTTTGAGATTTTTCCCAGTTTTTGATCCATGATTTCCGACTCTTCATGGCAGGTATATGATCTTCACTTGCATATAGGTTAGGGAAATCACTTTCCGTTGCATCTTGCATTCTGGCATCCATACTGATCACTTGCCTTAGGGTCGATCCCATCAGGTCATGAGTATTACACCCATTTCACTCGCCGATTATTTAATCATGACTTGATGGTAGAGCCTTCCTTTACATGGGCTTCCTAGTTAGTTCCTCGCCATCACTTGTTGCCCATGCTGCATTTTATGTAGGCTCGAAAGTCCTCTTTAGTCCCGCCATGGCTTATGTGTTGAAGCTTCATTCTTCTTCTTCATCACTTATCATTTTTTCTGGCTTTTACCCTAGAGGCTCCCTGGTGTCGTTAAGTTGTATTACTGCATTGCATATTGGCTACTTGTTTATCCTGGCCTTTAGCCGGCTTCATTTGGACTCAATGTTTAAGCCAACTTTTGACCTTGACTCTCTATACAAGTTAACCATTGCATGCACTTAGCTATCACGACTTGACACCTTTTACCCATGGATGGAACGTTCCTCTGAGTATCGCTTACCAGTTTTCGCCACCTTGCATTGAGCATAGGATTGTTCCAATCCCAGGAACTAGTGCATCTGATTTTTTGATACTCGTTCTATCCATTGTACCATAGCATTCTTTTATTCTTTTTCAAGCTTATTATATGAAAAAGACAAAAAAATCAAATATAACAAAAAGAGCGGGAACGGGATGTATCTTCGTTGTTTTGATGGTAGTACAGAGTCAATTTTGTCGCCCTTGAACAAAGCACATTTACTTATATATATTTCCTTCATTTGGGATGGTTTTAGTTTTGACCTAGGTTCAGCCTTTACCATGTTTCACTTGTCAGTTCTCCCCCGGTTGGTTATCTCTTCCAATCATATGGAGAGTTTGTTCTGCCTCCTGCATAACAGACTTATACAGTGTCACTTTTTACTGCCATGGTCATCACGAGTCGTGCTTTTTTTTCAAGGGAAGTTTAGCCTGAGTCGGCCATTCTGCGGTGTCTCTTGACTCATTATTCAGTCGGCCTTCCCGGTCTTGTCAGTATCATGTTCTATCACATCAGATGTTTTGGTCTTCTGCTCGTGCTGGTTTGAGAAGGTCCCCATTGACTTCTTGCCGCTGGGGTGTCTCTTATCGACTACTTCAACACATTGCTTCCGAGAGCAAACCTAGAGCCGCACCCTGGGCCTATTTCCATCATTGATAGGTGACCTTGTGCTCCGCATTTGATCATCATCATGGGTCTTTGACTGAGTGGTTTCCCCTGTGTTCGACGTCAGCACACATTATCACACTTGGGATTCGTGCAGTACCTTGATTTCCATTTGACCCTATCGGTGGATTTCTCGCCTCTGTGTCAGCTTTCATTATTGGCTGGTTCAGAGGGTTTCTTCCGTGCGCTAGCTTCATCTTGTGCATGTCGGAAACGTACTTCGGTTTTGGTTCCGTCACTCTACTTCGTCCGATTCCTTCCAAATCTTGGCCTGCGGGTTACACTCGCGCTGGACTGATGTGGGATGCCTTAATGCCTTCCTTCCAGCAGATCTTTTCCCATCGAATCCGACTTATTGCTCTGGGAATAAGGTCTAGAGTCTTTTTTTCAGTACCTTAGGGTTTGCAGTCATCAGTGGCAGACTCTTCGCTATCGACAGTGGGGATTCATCATTGCCTCCTGATTGGTAGATTCTTTCAAGTGTTCGACTTCAACGCATTCATTCGCACTTGTTAGATTGTACAAGGGCACCTTGACACTCATTATCATTATCGGTGGGTTGTCTCGCGTTGGTTAACGGTATACATCATTGACCGGTAATCCAACAATTTCTTACATGGTCGACTTCAGCTCATTTATTCCCATTGTGTAGAATTGTGCCATAGTGATCGGTGAAGACCTCGGGTTGCATCAGCATTCTTCGGTTCACTTTTGACAGTCCATTCAGTTTCTGCCAGTGATGTTGTCCACCCTTATATGTTGCAGTTCAGCACAACATCATCTTATATGTTGGCTCCCGAGTTGCGTGATTTTACCGTTTGATCCACCTCTTATGATCCGGTACTTGGAGATTCAGTTACTTATTTGATCAGACATCCAGTTGCACCATCTTTGATCATCTTTCTATATGTGATACTTGGACATTGATTCAGACTTGTATTTCCGGGCCATGCTCAGATGATTCATTATGTACTTTCAGTTCAGCTATACTTGTATACATGTTGGATCTATTCACTACTTTCTATATGATGTATTTTTGACTGAGCATGGGTATGCCCGCCTCAGCATGAGTTGACTCTCTGTTTTCTTTCATTGGTTTTTGGCAGGCTGAAATCTGGTGAAGTCCTCTCTTGTCCTTGCGAAGTTCTTTCTATGTGCATAATACATTTCAGCCATCATGTACCCCTTCTAACCTCATGTATTAGGGGGCATCTATTATAGCATCATTTCTCACCTTCACATGATTCATGATTGCTTTGATGGTTTTGGGCACCCATTCCTACAGACTTGGACAAATTCACTTAAAAACAGTGTAAAAATCCCCATATGCGACTATGCCCGTACTTTTCCGCGTGTATATGCGAGTTCAGCTAGACTTTTCCGCGTATGCCATTAAAAATGATTAAAAATATATATAATTATTCCCTATTTTCGGGCTGGGTTGATGGTTACTCAGGTAGTTCAACCACCCCAGCACGTGGCCAACTGTTTCCAATTGTTGAAACTACTTGGAGGGAGTATAAAAACCCCTCATGTGTATGGCCTAAGGGAGAGAGAGAGAATTATTGATATTATACTCTGTTGGTATTCCCTATCCAAGTCTGATTCCCCGTGCCTCCTGCACTTTCCCAGTTCATTATAGGAAACCCTTGTTTCCTTGAGATGCACATCTCCCTATATGTCATCTCGTATGCACCAGCTTGGAAGGAGTCTTAGCGAGGCAAGGGCTGGACGGATCCGGACGACGGTCTGCTCGAAGGCCGTGGAAGGATCAGGTGATCTCTCCACTCGCTACTTTTGTACATGCTATTTATAATACAGAAGTACCATGCTGTTCCCGAAATAAACATGTTAGTGTATGCTTATATGTATGAGAATATTGTTATTTAAGCATTCATTATGATCTATTTAATGTTTTATATGGATTTCACTAACATTTAGAGTAGATATATGCTGTACAACCAGTTCTTCGTGCTTGTTTCTTCTTGTCTTTCAGGTTAAAAAGGAAGGACGGTTGCTGGGGGTTTGGACCCCGCGGGATCTGCTTCAACCGTAGGACCTACGGGTAACTTTCTCATTCTACTCTATTTAGTTTTTCTGAACGTGCATGGTTGTGTGAGTCCTTCTTAAGTAGCATGCCCCCGCTCTGTGGAGGTTGTAACCCAACGAACCTCTAGGGTGATATTCCCCGAAACAACCATCACTTGACATTCTGGTGTTGGGTATAGGAAACAATTTAATTCCTTGGCTACCTTATAATGAATAAAATTATGGGTGCTACCTGAATCAATCAACACTATTACGCTTTTCTTCTTGATATGTCCTTTTATCTTGAGAGTTTGAGGAGTGGTAATTCTTGCCAGTGCATTACATGACATGGTCGGATTCATTTCTTCCTCTTGTAGGGCTGGTTCCTGGTGTATATCCTCTTCTTGTTAATTTTATTCTTCTTCTTCACAATCTATGTAAAATAATTTCTTCTCAGCACACTTATGACCTTTAGTGTATTTTCTATCACAACTGTAGCAAAGCCCTTTTGCTCTTTTTTCTTCCAATTGTTGTGGTGTCAACCTTGTAGGTTGTGGAAATCTAGGCGTAGCAACACTTCCTTCTTTATAGAATTGAGTGGTAGGCTTCCTTGTCGCCATAATTTTACATTCAACTTTTCTTGCCAACCTGAATGCCTTCTCCAATGAATCAGGTTCCAAAACGCAAACTTCATGTTGGATGTTATCCTTTAAAGTGCCTATGAAGAGATCAATCCTGTGTTCCTCAGGAATATCAGTTACCCTTATATTCAATTTTTTGGAAGTCCTCAATGTGCTGCCCCACTAAACCCTTTTGTTTGAGATTTATCAATTGGGTAAAGAAGGTGTTGCTCTTTGTATCCTCATAATGTGCTATCATTTCCTCCGTAAAAATTGACCAAGTGACAATTTTTTTACGGGAGCAAAGCCATTGATACCATACAAATGTATTTTGTTCTAAATGTAAAGTTGCAATGCGTACCTTGTGTGTGTTTTGCACGTTATGGAGATCAAAATATTGCTCCATCTGTAGTATCCATGTTACAGGATCCTTTCCATCAAACTTCCTCATATCCATTTTTGGAATATGGTGGTTCTTCCCGCCAACATTCGAGTTTATGGAATCATGATTAACATTTATTTTCTTCTCATCAGGAGGTTCTTCTCCTATATTTCCGCCATTAGGAATCATTTCTGGTTTTAAGCTTGTCATCAAGCCTTCCATGTATGCTTTTAGATCACTCTTCATGTTTTCCATGTTGTCTTTCATGTCATCCATCTTAGCTTCCACGCCATCCATCTTAGTTTCCACGCCATCCATTTTAGCTTCCATGCCTTTCTTCAAACCGTCCATCTTCACTTCCATGCCTTTCTTCAAAACTTCCATTTCATTTTTTGTTGCTCTTTGCGAGAGTGAAAACTGTTGCATTTGCTCTTGTAATTTTGATAGATCATGTTGCAATTCTTCATCTTCATGACTCATAGTAGAGCCTTCTGAAGGCTTAATGGGTGTTGAACTCTTTTTAGGGGCCATTTTAGAATCCAATATTGATATCTATTCTACAAGATGCCCTTGGAATCAATTCAACTTGATTCTTCAAACAAGACTTATGCAATTCGGAAAAAAAATACACACCTTTTACTAGCTTTGAGGAGCTTGATATTGAAATTGAATTATCTCTGTAATTGAAAATCTTCGATATCTGAAATTCATCCCTGTAGTAGCCCTCTGAAGCTTCTTTCAAATGCCACAGGTCTGACCTGATTTGGATTCTCCAAGACAAAGTTGTGTCCAATCTCCCACAATGACCTAATTCTGGACTAGTTCAGTAGAGCGAACTTGTACGACTTGCCACGTGTCACTGTTTTTTCCTTTGTCTCTGAAATTGATAGCTAAGAAACTACAGTCCGTGTACTTGTGAAATTTTTTACAGAACTCCAATCCGATCCCCAGAGAGAGAGTTATTGAATTTTTCCCACGATCAACTCTTTGAGATGAAATTCAGGAGCCTAAAAAAGCACTACCTTCCACAGATCATATTTCCAAAACTGTTGCGTACCAAGATCTGAAATTTTTTGATGAATTTCCTCAGGATTTTAGCTTTACACCATATGAATTTCAGATTCTTAACCTTTGTAGAAAAAACATTATAGCGAACATTCCACGATAACCTGTTTAGGAGCCTGAAAAAGGACCTAACTTCCACAGATGATATCTCCAAAACTATTACGAACCAAGCTCTGAAATGTTTAGAAAATATTCCTCAGGATTTCAGCTTCGCACCCTAAAAATTTCAGCTTCTGAAACTTCGTAGAAAAACAGTTATAGCGAAAATGCCACGATGACCTGTTTGGAGCAGCGAAACCCTAGAATCCAAAGCTCTCATACCAAATGTTGTGTAACCAGCTCCAAAAATAGAAGAAAAGAGATATGAACGCCTTAGAAATAAGCCACTTCGAGGGGGAAACCTCCAATACATTACATAAATGAACGATTCTTGGATGATCCAATTTACAAAACCTCATTTCTATATATAGGAGTCCATGGGGCCATAATGTAATCCTAGTGGGCCACAATGTAATCCTAGCCGACCTAACAATAATAATTTAAGGGCACAATAATAATAAAATGGGGGTTACAAGGGTACAATAATAACAATAAGGGGGTTACACTAACAACAATAAGGGAATATACTAGTAATATAGGGACCTAACACTGTTGTGTAACCAGCTCCAAAAAGAGAAGAAAAGAGATATAACGCCTTAGAAATGAGCCACTTCGAGGGGGAAACCTCCAATACATTACATAAATGAAAAATTCTTGGATGATACAATTCACAAAACCTCCTTTCTATATATAGGAGTCCATGGGGCCATAATGTAATCCTAGTGGGCCACAATATAATCCTAGCCGACCTAACAATAATAATTTAAGGGCACAATAATAACAAAATGGGGGTTACAAGGGTACAATAATAACAATAAGGGGGTTACACTAATAACGATAAGGGACTATACTAGTAATATAGGGACCTAACATGCCCCTCTCCTTCAAAAAAGTGTTGTCCTCAACGCTTGAGTAGCTCTGGGTGCTTCTGCATAAAATTATCATCCTCCCATGTAGAATCTTCAGTGGGTAAGTTCTTCCACTTGATGAGATACTCTGAAATTGATCGATTCCGTAGCTGTCGAGTTCTTGTTTCCGTGACCGCTTCGGGTTCCAATATGATTTTTCCTTCCTCATCAAGTTCTGGCAATATTGTTTGAACTAGAATATTTTCACCTATAACCTTCTTTAAGCATGAAACATGGAAAACTGGATGTACTCGTGAAGAAGCAGGGAGCTCCAATTTGTATGCCATAGTACCAATCTTTTGCAACACCTTGTAAGGACCATAGTACTTTGGCGATAATTTATTATCCTTCTTTGCTTGCTTGAGGGACATTTGTTTGTATGGTTGTAGCCGTAAAAATACCCAATCTCCTACATCAAAACTTCTCTCGCTACGATGTTGATCTGCCTGTTGTTTCATTCGATTTTGTGCCAAATTCGGGTTATCCTTTAAGAGTTGGAGAACTTCTTGCTGATGCTCGATGTGATCTTCCACTGCTTGAACCTTCGAATTTTCCCTTAAAGATGATGTGATGGATGGTGGATGATATCCATAAAGTGCCATAAATGGGCTCATTTTTGCTGCAGTATGGAAGGAAGTGTTATACCACCATTCGGCAAGAGGTAACCACTTGACCCATTGTGTTTGTTTATCAGATACAAAACAACGAAGATATCCTTCCAAACATTTATTTACTATCTCGGTTTGACCATCGGATTGAGGATGATAAGATGAGCTATGAGCTAATTGAGTACCCAAACAAGAAAATAACTCCGTCCAAAAATTTCCAGTAAAAATGGGATCTCTGTCGCTCACAATAAACCTTGGGCTTCCATGTAGCTTTTGAATTCTGTCCATAAATGTAGTAGCAGCTGTACTTGCTTTAAATGGATGAGATAATGCACAAAAGTGTGCATACTTGGTAAGTCTATCAACTACCACCATGATGACACTCTTTCCTTCGGACTTAGGTAAACCTGTGATAAAATCCATTGAAATCTCCTCCCAACGTTGACTTGGAATGGATAAAGGTTGTAGAAGTCTTGGGGTCTTAATTTTTTCCACTTTATTCTGCTGGCAAACCAAACATTCCGCCACAAACTTTTGAATATCAGATTTAAGGCCATCCCAAAAAAATTCTTTCTTCAACCTGTGGTAAGTTTTTAAAAATCCTGAGTGTCCTCCTAAAGGAGAAGTGTGCAATTCCAGAAGAATATTTTGTTTTAGTTGGGAATTCTTACAAAGATATAAGCGATCTTTGTACCATAAGGAATCATTTTCCAACTAAATGTATCAGATGTACTAGGATCTTGCTACAACTTTTGAATGAGTGTCCATACATCTTTTTCCTTCTTCCATTCATCTCTTGCTTCGGTTATCCAATCTGGTTGGATAATAGAAATGGCACAAAGCAATGCTTCCACCTCTTCATTCTTTCTTGAGAGTGCATCTACAAAAACATTAAGCTTTCCTTTTTTGTAGATTATTTCAAAGTCATAACCCAACATCTTTGTGACCCATTTTTGCTATTCTTATGACGATAGTCTTTGTTCCAAAAAGTGTTTAAGACTATCATGATCATTTTTTACCTTGAAGTGTCTTCCCATTAGGTAAGTTCGCCATATTGCATGTAGTATTGCTAACATTTCCTTCTCATAAATAGGTTTCTGTAAATACTTTCCTTTGATTGGACGACTTTCAAAAGCAATGGGTCTTCCTTCCTGCATTAAAACTGCACCAATTCCATTTCCTGAGGCATCACATTCCACAATAAAGGTTTTTATGAAGTCTGGTGTAGCTAAGACCGGTGCTAGGCACATTGCCTCTTTAAGACGTTCAAAGGCCTTAGTTGCTTCAGGAGTCCATGAAAATGCATCTTTCTTCAATAATGTTGTTAGAGGTGTGTTGGGTCTCAGTCTAGTCTCCTAAACTGAGCTCATTTAATTGTCAACCAGGATTTGTAAACTGCTGAAGTGAAATGTACCATATGTACCTAGGTGCTTGTTTCATAGTGCGTTGTGTGTAGTGTGTTGTGATGTTTTTGGTCTTTTATGTTGATTTATGATGTTTTTGGTCTTTTGATGTTTTATGCTCACAATGAAGATGTCTAGAAAGCTAATGGAAAGAATTTGGTGATCAAAAACAGAGTTAAGCCTAATGTATGGAATGGCAAATCCAATTGGAAACACTGAAGCAGAATCTAAACTATGACTAAATAAAAGAAAAAGCTTGATAATGACTTTTTAAACAAATGACACAAACTAATCTTGAGAAATGATCACTAAATATGCAAATCCTCTAACTAAACAGTTAAACACTAATGATGCAATACTCTGTCCTAAGCTCTTTATCAAGGATTAATTCCTAGTTCTACTCGCAATTTAATTGAATGTCACATAACTTATACCAAAAAGTTATAGGTTTCTCTGTTCAAAAATAGTTCTTTGAGGAAGACTTCGTTTATAAAATGATGATGAGATTGCAGAGATTTCACCTTATAGGATGTTTGTCTGCTCCTATGACCAGGACTCATTGTAGTTTTTAGAACAAGAAGATGTTTGTGAATAATGAAGGCTGTCTTGTTAATCCTAACAACTAGAGTAATCTATTGTGCAATGGATGACAATTTCAATATGATATGCAAGTGCAATGAGTTAATCTAAGAATGAACCTAAGATGCTACTAAACTAGAACAATGCTTGAACTATAAGTCATCATCAAACTTGAAATGAAGTAACTGATCATGAATTAGATGCAATGAAACTCCGGAGTTGTTCTAACTATACTAACATGCATTAATCTATGAAGTTACACAATATGTTTGTTCATCATTAGTGATATTTTGGAAGAGGTAGAACAATTCTGACTGTGTACTTGTATGCAATTGAAAGCAAATGAACTGAAAGCAAATGAAAAACTAAGTTATCACATCCATACCCTACTCGTCATTATGATGTCTTGGGCAAACGTTTAAGAGCAAGGACAGGGATGATACTTAGTACAAACACACAACTAAATCATTCATTATCACAGTCATGTCTTGAACTTCTTGAGGATGTCTTGGAAGAGTTTCTTCTTGTGGAAGAGTGATTAGAACAAGTGTAACTTATGATAGTGAATAGAAAAAACTACAACTAACTCCTGCAGTACTATAGCTATTCATCATTCATCATTATAATCTGTTGGAAGAGTGTCTTCTTGTGAAAGAGATGGAATGAAGATAACTACAGTAGCTAGTTAAAACAACTACAAATTCAACTCTTAATCCTACAATACTATAGTCATTCAACATTCATCATCATAATCTCGTTGGAAGATTGTCTTCTTGTGGAAGAGCTAGAATGAATACGACTACGTAGCTTAAAACAAAACAACTACCAATTCAAATGCAAAACATAAAGGCAGCTAGGAAAACTTATCTAATTTACGCAAAAGAAATCCGTGCAAGAGGCAGGCCCTACCTCACTTGACGCGCATTCAACTCCAAATTAAATCACGCTTCTAAAATAACTTTGTCTCTGGCCCTTTAACGATGCAATAGTTTAAACATAATACTCTGTCTTCAAGGACGTAACACAGAAGTTTTTAAACAAAATCTAGCAGCAAATCTAACATAAAATCTCTCACAGCTCTCGGTCTCCCAAGAGTTTATAAAGAAAATGCACGTAACAATAATTACAACAATTTAGGAACAATGTCTTTCCTTATCCGAATCACATTAGGAGTCTTTGAAGTGGCTGCGTGAAGAAGAAAAGACATCTGGATTGAGACAGTCCTAATAGGAGTCTTCCTTCATAAATGTGTTCCCCACGTTCAAAACCATACCCAGAATCCATTTCTTCCTCCATGATGAGCAACGAACCATGTAGACAAGACGTGGATCATGCCCATATGCGGTTTTTCTCAAAAGGCCACCTGGAACATACTCAAACATGAAGGCATCTGCAGAATCGCCGGTTAGCTACGGAATGTCTGCATTCTGCAGCTAGTTCCGGTCAAAATGCTTAACAATGGAAAAAATCACAAAATTCAACAAGTCACTATGAAGCATTCTAGAAGTAATTTTAACTATATTTATTGATCAACGGGTTTAAGATAGAAATGGACATAAAATGAGGTAAAATGAGGTGAAGGAAAGCACAATTTTGAGGCTCAAAATACCCCCACTGCTGTCTCTTTGCATGTCCTCATGCAAATTATCCTATGAACTCAGAGGCTTCTGCAAGGACATCTAATCCTCTCCTTCTCCTTTGTCCGGAAGCTAGAGATCTTCTAGGTTTTCTGATAACAAGTTTGAACCTTAGGTTGGTGAGTGCCCTGATTAGCTTTTTGTTCCTTGTCTTCAACTTCTCATTGGTCCTCTCCACTTTGTCTATATGCAGGGATAAGGTTGAGTTCATATCAGTTTTGAGCTTGATTTGATCTTTGAGAATTTCATTCTCATTTTTGATGTGTCTATTCAG
>JAXQQM020091850.1:0-39635 GCA_034641835.2 Pinus albicaulis | reverse complement strand
ATTTATATTTATATTTTATTTTAAATTATTTAAGTATAGTAAAAGTGGATTTATAACTGTCCACCTAACAAACAGGATCTCCCCGATAAAAAGTCCCAACTAGACTCTAAACCGTTTGGAATAGGGATCCCATCCAAGGTGTGGGTCCGGCTACCGCTTAATTCTCCTTTCCTTGGGTCTCAGTAGGACTCTATGAACCTGCGGACACACGTTTATTCGGATGATACAAGACACATGATTGATGAATTAAATGAACATACAACACTATGCGTAGCAAGCTGAATAGTAAAGCATGGGGGCCAAAGGAAATGCTGTCAATAACATATCATTAGGGTCATGCTTGTACGCTGTTCTGACCATAGAAGAAACAATTTTTTATGGCAAATACCCTTCACTTCCTTAAATGGTTTTGGTGATAATATAAATGTCGGTAAACAAAGTTATTAACATTCATTAAGAAAGAGAAGTAAACTTAGCACCATTGACACATGTTTAGAGAACTATAATGCATAAATGATGTAATTGGAGACACAGTTTCATTAATCAAAAGATGTTAGAAACTGAAAACAAAATACTCATAGTGTTCACACATCCAACCACATCAGATCCAAGAGGAATTTAACAAGTATCTGTATTCATATTCAAAAGTGTGTAGGCCTTCTATTACAATGCTCTCTATCTCTTTGAGTCCCAAACAAAAGGTCTTTTACAATCTCCTGAAGGAAGTATTTATAGAACAAAACTCACCTTTTGGGCTTCCCTGACTTTTCGTCTTCTTGACCATTGGGCTGCCTCGCGACTTAGGAGATTTTGCGACCTGCGACCCCGCTGGATTTTGCGACTTGTGACCTCGAGAAATCCGTGACCGCCTTGGACTCAGTGAAGGTCGCATAGTCGGGTAGTCGCAACAGTTGAAGCCTCCTTCAGATGTGTTGTTTTGCGACCTTGCGACTTCATTGGATTTTGCGACCTGCGACCCTGGGCAATCTGCGACCTGCGACCCTGGGCAATCTGCGACCTGCAACCCTAGGCAATCTGTGACTTGCGACCCTGAGAGAATCTGCGACTTGCGACTCGGTCCATTTGCGACCTGCGACCCCACTGGATTTTTTGACTTGCGACCTCGAGCAATCTGTGATTGCCTCGCGACTCGTTGAAGGTCACACAGTTGGGTAGTCACAATAGTTGAAGCCTCCCTTGGATGTGTTGTTTTGCGACCTCGCGACTTCATTAGATTTTGCGACCTGCGACCTCTAACAATCTGCGACCTGCGACCTTTTGGAATTTGCGACCTGCGACCCTGAGCAATCTGTGACCTGCGACCCTGGGCGATTTGCGACCTGCGACCCTGAGAGAATTTGCGACTTGCAACTTGGTCCATTTGCGACCTGCGACCCAGGGGTTACTTGTGGCCTGCGACCTTGTGAAATTTGGGAACTTCTCTGGGTTTCGCAGCAAGATTTATTTTCCTCCATCTCTGTCTCGTGAAAGTGACTAAGCACCTTTGCAGTTCTTTCAAGCTTTGAAAGGATCCACCTTGTCTGCCAGAGAAGACCCTAGCTCCGGCTCTGCGCACCGACCACCTCTACCTGCAAAAAACGTAACATGGGTCATAAGTCTTCAAAATATTGATGCTAAAGCACATTTAGTTAGCCAAAGGAATGATTTAGCAAATAATAAACTTAGACCCCTGGGTGGGTTAGTTTGCAGTTACCTTTTAGAGGATGATGCCCCTCAAATAATCTACATGAGCTTATGAGCTTAAATGAAGTACCCAAACAAAATGCCTAATGATCCATGGTGAGAGGGCTTCTAACGAATATACTTAATGCTCAAATAAGTTCACAGTGCCCATTTGCCGATTGCTCGCTCCCTAGTTGTCCCTTCGTTCGGTCGTGGGATAGAGCTGCAAGACTTGGAGCCCTTCGCCTTTCATTAAGCATGGCTATTTCTTGGTTATCTAGGGTTCCTAATTAAATATAAGGGTGGAGGTGTGGAACCAAAACCTCTGGAATCCCTCATGGCTATTGGGTGGAGGAAGATCTCCTCTGGAATCCCAGAATATGTCTGCAGGCTGAATCTAGAAGGGTGGAGGCATGTGAACAAAACCTCTGTAATCCTTAATGCCAGGAGATTAAGACAATGTTGCAATCCTCATTATCTGAAAATATTACATGTCTGTCATGGTTCTTAGAGCCACCCAACCAGTAAAATTGAATAGATTTCTTGTTGCTGCATATGCACATATTGACAGTAAAGAGAGATTTCAGTTCATGAGCATGTGGCGTGGGAACAAAACCTATGTAATCCCTATGTGTGGGGTTAATTAACCCTATGCCTACAATGTTTACTATTTTCATATCAGATTGTGTGGGGGTAGATAACTCATAGCCATATCACATAGGCCCCATTCACTTACGAAGGTTCCCCAAACTCTGCCCCCAATTTGGTTGATCTTGCTCAGCTTGAAAATTTTGAATTTTCATTGATGATTGATTTTCCTCTCACTCGAATGCAAAAGGAAGATGAATTTCATCTTTTTCCTCCATAATTTCCACATTCGAAATCTATTGTAGCTATTCATCTATGCTCATCTGGAATCACCACAAGTTGTACTTTTTTTTTGCAATGGATTCTTGATGTTGATCTCGACAAGATTTCTCCTCCTCAAAAAACATATCCTGGTTGTAAGCATGGTTGTGGTATGTTGATGTTCAGACGAAAACTACAACTTGTAGCCCTTGATCTGCTAGGGGTTACCTTGATATTAATGGTGGTGTATTCATACTCCTTCTGAATAACCAATAAAGGGTCAAGTAAATTGACCAATATGTTGTCAAGTTTTATCTTATCCATCTCTGGGGCAAGTTGCTTTTCAGCTAACTCCACTGCTTTTGATCTCAATTTTTCCAATTGCTTCCTTCTCTCATATGATACCTAAGCCTTTGCCTTTCTCTTCCCTTCTAATTCCGTAATAGTGTCATAGTGATGCCAACCAACTTCTTTGGAAAGCCTTCCTAGCAGACAATACTTGTGACCTGGCTGAAGCCTCAACACTTTTAGAGCATCTGGAATGACCATTCTCTTCTTCCGGTCATATGGTGGGGGAACCCCTTCAAAAGCCCTTAGCCTAGAAAGTGTTGCAGCACCACGCTTGGTTTTGTGTGGAATCATTCCTCTAATTGTCCAGTAGTCAAATCCTTCTCTTACTTTATTGTCATTTGCCCATACCTAACCAATGAGAGCACAAGAACACCTATTTCTATAAAAGCACCTATAACTTCTCTTACTTTATTGTCATTTTCCCATAACTAACCAATGAGAACACAAGAACACCTATTTATATAAAAGCACCTATAATACTTTTGTGGGTTTCACTAATATCCCTTTAGTTAGTGTGTGCATAGTAGCCTAGATCCTAAAGTGATTCCCGTACAATGATAATCCACTAGGTGTATTTGTTCTTAAAAAAATATGCATGGATAGATGTCTGGCCAAGTTCCACCAAAATGGTTCCCCCTACCTACCTAGTAACTACATTAAATTTATTTCATAACAAGACTACCCTACAACCCACCAAATTTCTATCATATCCTTGATGTCAACAACACTTTGTTGTTCAAGATATAGCTAAGTTGGAACAAACTTAGCTCTAGAGCTTAGGATATTTTTCCACCTCTAATGTTTATAAACCAATAGATATAAAATTTCTAAAGCATGTGGGAGCCCTTTAAGTATCACCTTTCCTATATTGACTCCGTCTTAAAAATCATGGAAAATGTCCATAGACTAAACCAAAAATTTCATTGAAAATAATCATTCATACCATAACATTACTACTTCCCTTTTAACCACATAAAACTTATTTTTAAGTTACCATAATTCATCTTTAATATCACATAATTAGATTAAAAAATCAACCAAAATCCATAGTTTATGAAATAAAAGTTCAACAATTTTATATAATTAATAATTTAAATAAATTTCTTAGATCTAACCTCATTAATAATTATTTATAATCAACAATACCACTTATTTACCCAAACCCTTTATTAACCCCAAGAAAAATCTCACACACTTTATTTAATGGAATTTGAGTGGCCTTAAAAAAACACACGTATTTCATTTCAAAATGTAAAAAAATTTCAAATATCAAAAGTTTTAATTTCCCTCGTTCATTTCCCTCTGGTTGCATGGTTTGTCCAGGGAAGGAGGGAGGATGTGGCCATACTGTCGCCGGTTTTGAGGAAGGATGCAGCCATACTATTGCAGGTTTGGAGGAAGGATGCGGCCATACCGTCATAGGTTTGGAGGAAGGATGCGGTAAGTAAATAAATTGAACATGAGTGCCTATTGCAGGTCTGCTCTGATACATTTGGTTGAAGTCCGGTGATTTATTTCCTTCTACAGAAAGAATCTGCTCTGATACATCAGATCCTGATTGCCTTTGGTCTGATGATCAACAACAATTATCATAATAGTCTTGTGCCTTGTATATAGACATCAATACCTGCATCGTGGATTCAAAGGCCATTCATTCAGCCCCAGAGCAATGGGATTTGGAAAAGTAAAAGTCAAGTAAAAGTGGTGAACTCTGAAGAACATGCCGTCAAATGCCCTGGACAAGGTAATCCATGTATTCATTCAATAGTCCCACATAAATATTTATTGTTGTAATGGATTGCCCTGAATATGCAGTGCTTTTCATTAAGTTTCTTTTTTTATCCAATGATAATGCAATGCCCTTTACGTTTCTTTGGTTATTTGTTTGCATATTTGGTTTTGTTACTTTCTAATTATGCCCATTTGGTTATGGTGCATTTTATTAGCTATGAGAATTTTTGGTTGACTTCTGTGGCAATGGATATTTATTTCTATATGTTTTGGTTTGATGATATTCCCATTTGGTTATTTTGTCTATGTTATTCTAAGAAGTTCTTGTTTGCATCCGCGGCAATGGTTGTTTGGTTTCTCTTTGTTTTAGTTTGTTGATATGCCCATTTGGTTAATCTTTCACATGTAACTAAGAATTTTTGGTTTGCATCGTGCATTAACGTGTATCTAGTTTCAATGTGTTTACATTAGCTTATATGCCCATTTGGTTACTTTGCCCTTATATTTGCGAGAAGTTTTAGTTTTCATCTGTAGCAATGGCCATTTGGTTTTGATGTGTTTTAGTTTACTCATAGGGTTTTGACGTTTTTTTTTTTTTCGGCATTTGCTCCAATGGCCTTTTGGGTTTGATGTCTTTTCAGCTCCGGAGTGTCTGGTTTCCTTAACGAAGAACATGGAGTTGATCCCAAGACTCGATACTTCTTCCTTAACTGATTTTATGGTTACTCCTATCCTCCCAAAACTTGTACCAAGTGAAGAAGTAGACAAGGATTTTTCCAGAAATCCTATGCCTCTCGTGGTTGTAGGGAGGCCTGATTCTGGAGGAAAAGAAGGGGCTCTGATCCAGCTTCTTGCTAATTATTTCCTTGTTCAATTTGAGCCTTCACAACAGATCTTCCGCTATGATGTGGAGATTTCTCTACAGCCATCCAAGGAGGTGACTAGGTGTCTGAAACACAAATTAGTTCAAGAGAATTTCGTTCTTCTATCCAATGCTCTCCTTGCTTTTGATGGTCAAAAGATCTTATACAGTGCTGTTGAATTTCAGAAGGAGAAAATGGAATTTATTGTTTCTTTACCTATAAATTTTCCAAAATCATTTTTTCCTTTAATGCTGGAGGGCATCAATTACCTGGTTCTGATTGTCAAGGAGGAGCCAGTAGTCTAGATGAGAAATTGTTCAAGGTAAGCCTTAAGACTGCTTCAAAACTTGATGGGAAGGACTTAGAAGAGTTTCTGAAGAACAAAAATTCTTAGCTCATGGATCATTAGTCTATTGTGGTTCTTTTTCATCCTTTCAGCTCAAATGAGCAATGGTTGATAATTAATATAAATAGATGATCATTATGTTGTGCATGATGCGGTCAGCCTAGAGCAGGGATTTTGTTTTGGCCAATTTAATTTTACATAACAATCATAATTAATAAGCATTATTGAAGGACATTCCATTGAAATATAGTCACTGAGAAGTGATCTCTTTGGAATTCATGAGGTAACACAAAGAGATCTTGAACTCATCAACGCTTTCTGTCAAACTGATAACCCTACATAAAAAATAATGTTCAAAATATTTGTGGAAAATACTCTCAATCAACGATGTCATGCCTGACCAAACTTTACTTCAGAAGAAAACTTGCTTTTCTTGTACTACTAAAGGGATTTGAATTTCCCATCCCTTATTTCTACCCATTTCCAATTAAAACTAACTGTGATTTGGTGGAATGACTTAACCTTTCATGAAATACTCTAAAGTTGAGCTTAAGAACATCTATTTTGTCCTAGGATGCATCAACAATGCAGAGAAACCATAAGCAGAAGTTATATTCATTGATTTCATGACTGGTATCAGCATACAATATTTCAATTGAGTTCTTTCATAATTCTTAAGGGTAAACCTGTAATCATAGTAAATGAAGATGTGAGAAGAAGAAGTATCCATATCATGAATCCTTTAGCTCTGTGAATGAAAACTGAATTTGTTGTGCATGGTTGAGTGCAAGATACATAACACAACCACTTAATTGACATTTTGTTTGGTTAACCAGGCGAGAATATGAAAACCTCATCCCCATTGTACCATTGATCCATATACTTTTTGAGATAGGTCGTGCTTCCACTCGCGTGTTATTGTCATGTGGTAGGAGCTTCCATGTTGGCTAAGACTATTGAGTGTAGGACTTACCAAGTGGCGACCAATCAAAACATTGACCCGCTAGTCCCTCACCTGCCTTCATTGGCATTTGTAAATGGTTAAGTCACAATAGTTCATCGAAATTATAATGGATTTTATTTCAATAAATTTCGTGAGTGAAAGAAATAGTTATTGTGTGTGAATCTCATGGCTCTGTAATCAATGGGTGTGGATGGAGCGAAGCAAGGATGTGAAGAGCAGATGCACTGCTGAATTTGATTTTTTATTTTTGTAAACCAAGTGTGTGGCATTAGCCTTGTAAGTAATATTTTATTATGACGCCTTTGATGATGCCTTCTTCTAAGTCCATTAATTCCATATTTGCTAGTTTCTTGGTCATCTTTGTCATCTTGATATCCAACTTCTAGATATGTTTTTGAGTTTCGTCTAGACATAGAATAATTTCACGTCATTCCTCTTATGCTTCCATTAACACCTAGCCCATTATTGTCTTTATTTTCTTGTAAATGTTTACTATCTACATGTATTTGGTCTTCTCTATCCCTAGTGCCTTGTCTAGAACCGAATCACTACTACTTCATTTGATATGAATATGTGTTCTATCCTAGGCTTTCTCTTAACATTCTCAATTTCCTATTAAATCACAAAAGAAGTATTGTTGAATTAAACACAAGTGATTTCTTTATAGTGACCTAGACTTAGAGGTGGATGGTCTTGCATTATTACATTGAGCTCTTTTCTTACATGCTCCTTTTTCATAAGGCATAATTTCTCTATAGTAATCCAGAAAGAACTAAGAAAGAGATAGATGAAGGGAGCCAAGAACCCAACTTTATGTAAGATGAAAGACATGATTCCTGTGGAACGGACTACACCTCTAAACTTCATATGAAATTCTAAATCATGTTTCTAAGGTTTCCGATCATTGTGCCTTGACTAACCAAATCTTTCAAGAAAGAACAAGATAGGGGATTGAAAAAAAAAGTAAATGAGACATTGAGAAATAGACTAAGGATTGAGTTGAACAACTTGACTCCAATCCCAACTATTATATTATTTATTAATAACAATTGCAATTTGAGATATATAAAAATTATCAGACATATTTTTAAACAATAACACTATTATATTAATTATTAATAACAAGTACAATGTGAAACATGTGCACATTACAATGAAGACTACAAAATTAAGAGTGTTATTATATCATTTATTGATAACAAGTACAATTTGAAACATAGGCACAGCATCTCATAAATTTGGGACTTGTTTTAACAAGAATGTTTCCACTCATGCAAGTGTAACATGATAATGTAATAAGGTAGACTACTATTTATTTAGGAAATCGATATACTCCATAGTATGGTTGTACAATAGGAGGTACTACCCAAAGTCTAGTTTTATCCCATATTACCATCACAAGCACACCAATGCCAAATCCAATCCCTATTCCCAACCCTAATGCATATAATGATACTTTTTCATCCACATTAGACAATCAATCTCCTTTTCTTGTGCTATTTTCCTTTTCTCTATCATTATATGGTTGTATTGAATTGCATGTTTCCTTGCATGGTTGTAACTGATTATCATCCTTGCATGATCAGAATTGATCACAACATAGGCATTTATTATTTTGAAATGAAGTGGTATCAAAAGTGTCCAACTATGTTCCTTTTGGGATTGGTCCACAAAGTTTGTTACATGAAACATTCAACACTGCCAACTTGGATAATGTAGAGAGATATTGAGGAATGTCTCCACTCAAATTATTTTTAGACAAATCTAATTGTTCCAAAATAGATATCTTGCTTAGAGATGTAGGAATGTGCCCTTACAAACTATTTCCAGATAAATTCAGTAGCCATAGGCTACTCAAACTTCCCATCTCTTGAGGTATTTCTCCAAACAGATAATTATCACACAAGTAAAATATTGTGTATATCAATGACACATAAGTAAGAGTATACTCATGTGCTTTTATAACAATCCTTATATCCTCATATAGTGTATTACCACTCACCTGATTTTCTAAGATTTTGGATAGGGCACTACCAGTGACTTGATCTATTCTGAATCCTTTGTTTGGTGTATCATCACTGATGTGGGTAAGCTTGGATATTTTGAATCCATGGAGTTTCTCAAGATTTGATGGTATTTTTCCAGTAAGTTTATTGTTATATAAATCTAACAATTGCAACTTGGTAAGATTTGTAATCAATTGAGGAATGTTACCATAAATCTTATTATAACCAAGGTTTAACACTCTTAACTGGGAAAAAAATGAAAGATAATTAGGGAGCTCACTAGTTAATGCATTTTTACTTATATCCAATAGTCGAAGCCTAGTACAGTTGACCAAATATTTCGGAAAAGTCCCAGAAAAATTATTAGAATACACAAACAACACTTCCATGGACACTGAAATTAATATGTTCAGATCTCCACTGAGTAAGTTCTCTGACACTTTCAACCTCAGTAGAGCCTTGAAATTCTCTAAATATGCAGGTATCTTTCCATTCAACATGTTTCTAGACAAAATTAACTATTGTAGTGCAACACATTTGCCAATACCCTAAGGAATCTGTCCATCTAACTCATTTGCAGATAGATCTAATTTTTGAAGAGAGACTAAGCCACTAATACTTTCAGGAATAGTCCCAGAAATATTGGTATCAGCTATAGCAAGTTGAGTGAGGGTGTTTACCAAACCTATTCCATGAGAGATATGTCCTCTTAAATATTTAGAAAACAAAAACAAAATTTTCAGAGAGGAAAACCTTTCTATGGATTTCGGAATTTCCCTTGTGAAATTGTTAGTATCTAGGTAAAGTTGTTCAAGCTTTTGCAAATCGGCAAGTCTCTCAGGTATTCTGCCGCTTATCATGTTTGTACCAAGATTGAGGAAGGTCAACTTACTCAGATTGGAAATGGCTTGAGGAATGGAACCACTCAACCTACTCCAAGGTTTAGGTATGCTAACAAATACAAATTGCCAATGCCCTCAGGTATTCTACCACTTAGCATGTTTGCAGCAAGATTTAGGTAGGTCAAATTAATCATATTGGAAATGGCATGAGGAATGGGACCGCTGAACCTATCTACTCCAAGATTTAGGGACCCTAACTGATACAAATTGCTGATGGCTTCTGGTATGTGTTCACTGAATCTGTTGTCACCCAAATGTAGGTAGGTCAATTGACTCAAATTTCCAATCACGTCAGCTAGGCCACCAGTTAAATTGTTGGTATCTAAGGAGAGTCCTTTCAAATTATTCAAACTAGCAACACCCTTAGGTATTCTACCAGCTAGCCTGTTTGTATGAAGATATAGATTAGCCAACTGAGTCAAATTGCCAATATCTTGAGGTATGCATCAGTGAGCCTATTTCCACCCAGATATATGTGGGTCAACTGATTCAAATTTTAAATGGATTGAGGAATGCCACCAGTCAAATTATTGCCATCTAGGTAAAAAAATTTAAGCTCGCTCAAACTGGCAATGCCCTCAGGGATGGTGCCTTCCAATCATGCCCAAGGAAGAAATATTACAGACATTATAGCGTTTCTGCATTGAATCCTAGACCACAAGAAAATGTTATGTGAATTCTCAACCAGCCAATCTGACATCACTCCAAATGGATCCGATGTGATTGCCTTTCTGAAGTACAAGAGACCCTCCACGTCCATGGACTGAGAAGGTGAATCCTCCAGCTTACGTTCCTTGAAAAAAAATCATCGCCTGGCGTGTGGTCATACAAATGATCATCATATAAGCCATTTTCCCCATGAATGTAAGAGTTGGAATGATCATATGGCATCCCTCCAGAACTAACGGATGCCATAATTAAAGATAATGGTGTTATTTTGGTCACCATCATCACAAAGCACACCAAAGTCCTCATCATGGACATAACAACTTCCACCAACGTCATGAATGCCCTACCTTACTTGTGAGCTCTGTAAATATAGAAAGGAGTTTGGCAATCCTGATCTTCATTGCGCAGAAGCCCAACTAATCACGATCATGGGCAGCACTGTCAATGACTGATATTTCGTGACTATGAGGAATGCAACCTTAGCCTACACGCAATCGTGTTTAGTTGGGTCGTGCCATTAAATTTGCTGCAGAGGCTGTTGGTAGTATTTAGTGTTGGTTTAGGAACAGAGGATGAGAATGTTAACAATGGCAGGAGTAAGAATGTTGGCATGCACGGTACAGATTTAAGTCTTGGAGTACTCTGTAAGAAACCCATATAACATGTTTACTCCAAAATCATGATAACTTAGAAAATATCGTGCGATTGCTACTTGAGAAATCTTGAGCGAAACTACAACTCAAGAAGGTGGGATTTATCTAAATAATTTTTTTTTAAATATTTTTTAGTTTCCGTCAGAAGAGTGACGTTTAAGTTTCGTCGGAAGAGCGACGTTTTGTTTTCATTGGAAGAGTGATGGTATAAACGTAGGAAGAGAGTTTCTATATCAATCAGAAGAGCAACGCTAAATCCATCGGAAGTGTGACGCTTTAAACGTCCGAAGAGCTAACATCAGAATTGCGACATTATTTTGAAAACTTGATAAATGTTGGAAGACCGACAGTTATGTGTCGTCGAAAGACCAACAGTATGGATCGTTATGGAACGTCGAAAGACCAATAGTTATAGGTCGACGGAAGACCGACGGTTTAACTAACGTCAGATTAGCGACGATTTTGATAACATCGGTAGACTGACGGTTTAGCTAACGTCAGAATAGTGATGCCTTTGATGACGTCGAAATAGAAACGATTTGGATAACATCGGAAGAGCGATGGATGTCTGGAAACGTCGGAAAATGTGTCGCTCTTTCAACACTTTATTGAAGTTTCGAAATTGTGACGTAATGGCTAACCATGTTTTGCCCCTCCTCATAGTGTCACTCTTGGGACACCTATGTGTCGGAATAGCGACAATTTGGCCGTCTGAAATTGGGCCAAATGTGCTAGTGATGGATTGCTCAAGACTGGAAAAGCAATGACCTAGAATCAATTACTCCTAAAAACATGGACTTACTCCCCTCCCTTTACTATTCCCTAGCTACATTTAAACATCCCCTTCCTCACATTCTCAATTATTAGAGTCCTCTCCCTTTTGGATTTCTTAAATTAAATTTTGATGGAACCTCTAAGGGTAACCTAGGACTTAATAGTTTTAGTGGAGTTTTTAGAAATACTACAAGCCATATTCTCCACATATACATAGGATCTTTGGGAATAGAAATAAATAACACTATAGAGATATATGATTCAAAATATGGAAGTCTTATGATGGAAGGTATTTCATAACCCACAATTCAAATGGTCAAAAACAAATTCAAAATGGATCTCCACTTTCAAAAATATTTGGCAATTGGAAACTTGAAGGTGGTCTAGAGTGCATTTAGAAACTCCTTTCAATGTTTTTATCCACCATTCCCTTACATAATTGACCTTTAGGAAACAAAATAATAGAAAATTTAACAAATGAATGTCTCAATCATGATCCCACTCCTTTCAATCTTAGATAGAATGATCACATTCCAACTCCTCTAAGGTAGCATTACCTTTCAATTTATCTCAAATATAGTGCTTTTTCCCCATGACGGATGAACACTTTAGCTATCCCATGAATTAATTCTTCCATTCTGATGGTTCTTACAAAATTCTTGATTATTTTTCAACAATAAAAAAAATTATGGTGGCTTCCCTCGCAATTGTTAAGAATATTAATTAATTAATTTCAGGTATTATCAGTCATAAAAGCCAGGGCCTATGCATGCCAACCATGGTGATTTATTTACAACCATATCTTATAACATTTAGGATAATCATACTTTAGTTATGTTGTTAATATATGGTTAATTTTTTCTGAACTATTTAGGTTCACATATGTATTATTTCAACTTTGGTTTTTATTCAGTAATGGTATTTATTCTCTAAAATTTTACTACTCTAGTATACTACCATAATGGTCAATAGTTACTAAAAATTTATATTGGTCTACAATGAACAAGAATTGAAATAAGTGGATTACTATCATTGAATGTTTACATACCTTCAACATTGACCTCTGCAACAGCTACAACATACATCTTCAAACTGACCTCTACAACATCCACAACATAACATTTCCCATTTCTATTGCCTTGCAACATAACATTTTCCATTTCCTTCCATCATAAATTTTCATGCATCTTTAACAATAGCTCTTCACGCAAATAAACTCAATCATCATATGCACATAATCAACCTCACATCATAGCGCATGCAATCAGTCTCTAACAATGAAAATCACAATATATACACCCTCTAACAAGCAACACATACTCATATCCTTTGCACCATACCTTGCTATTCTACAAGGATAAGAAGCATGTCATCAATTTAAATTGTGCATGCATCAACTGTCCCTTTGTCATCACCCTTTTTTGCTCCTTTACCATCAATTGAAACTATGCCAATAAAAAATAAGATGAAACAACAAGCATACTAAACATCGTAGTGAAAGGGAATTTGGAGTCGGGGATTGGGCAAAGGTAGGTTTTGGAATACCTACTTTCACATGTAAATAAGAGCTGCAAAATCTTTATAACGTTAGACCATTCAGGCTTCAATATCTTCTGAGGGATTGCATGCTCCAATTAGGTTTTTGATGTTCTCCTTTTAGGAAGAAGTTAAGATCCACATTCTGCATCATTCGTTTATTGAACCACTTCTCACCCTCAGTAGGAAACCCCATAAATTATGTTATTGAATCTTCAGTGACTATAAACTCCATTCCTCTTATTTGAGCTATGCTGCCAACAAAAGAGTGAATAAAATCATAACACCAACACATATTGTAACCATCAAACCGTTGGAAAATCGTCTCTCGTCCTGCATTTTCGAATAAAGGTGCAACTTCATCATATACCTCGAACCATACTCCAAATAGTTAAAATAATCTCACATGGCCTAAATTTCCCATTGCTTAACTAAGAAAAATTGAGCACTGTGCCACATGCTATCAAAAACTTCTAACAATTTCATTGTCTGCTGCCAACCAGTCACCTAGGTTTGATGGAAATGGTTGATTTGCACACAATTCTAGTTTTAACCGTCCTTCTCTCCAAACACTTTTTAACATTTTGAAAACGCCTTAAATCATCACATCAAGTCATATCATAGGTTGAATTTCATCAAAAACTTTAAAAGCGTTTAAAATGCCCCAAGGGATAGTTATAAAAAAATTTTCAAAATTTTGTAGGCGCTATGAAAATATTTTGTAGTACCACCTATTGTTAACATCCAATTAGTGCATGACTTGGATAAAAAAATTTGGCATGACAAAAAAAACTTTCTTAACATGCATTTTTAACTCTTATCTCACCTTTTCACACCAAAATTTTACCTAGTCTTACACTAGAGCCCACTTTGCTTGAATGCAATGAAAGACAAGTTGTCTCTAATCATATCAACAAAGATCAGTGAAATTGTTGCTATCTAAGGAGAATCCTTTCAAATTCTTCAAATTGGCAACACCCTTAGGTATTCTATGAGCTATCCATTTTGTAGGAAGATATAGATTATCCAATGGAGTCAAATTGCCAATAGCTTGAGGTATGCCATCGGTGAGCCTATTTCCACCCGGATATATGTGGAGTCAGCCAGTTCAAATTTCAAATGGATTAAGGGAATGCACGGTCAAATTATTGTCATCTAGGTAAAGTTTTGAAGCTCGCTCAAGGCCCAGGAAATGCCCTCGGGGATGGTGCCTTCTTATCTGCCCAAGGAAGAAATATTATAGACATTCTAGCGTTTGGATTGAATCCTAGACCACAAGAAAATGTTATGTGAATTCTCAACCGGCCCAATCTGACATCACTCCAGATGGATCCGATGTGATTGCCTTTCTGAAGGATAAGAGACCCTCCATGTCCACGGACTGAGAAGGTGAATCCTCCATCCTGTGTTCCTTGAAAACAAAATCATCGCCCCGCATGTGGTCACACAGATGATCATCATATAAGCCATTTTCCCCGTGAATGTAAGATATGGAATGATCATATGGCATCCCTCCGGAACTAATGGATGCCGCAATTAAAGAGAATGGTGTTATTGTGGTCACCATCATCACAAAGCACACCAGAGTCCTCATCATGGACATAATAACTTCCACCAACGTTCTGAATGCCCTGCCTTACTTGTGAGCTCTGTAAATATAGAAAGGAGTTCAGCAATCTTGATCTTCATTGCGCTGAAGCCCAACTAATCACGATCATGGGTAGAACTGTTAATGACTGATATTTCGTGATTATGAGGAACACAACCTTAGCCTACACGCAATCGTGTTTAGTTGGGTCGTGCCATCAAATTTGCTGCGGAGGCTGTTGGTAGTGTTTAGTGGTGGTTTAGGAACAAAGGATGAGAATGTTAACAATGAAAGGAGTGAGAATTTTGGCATGCACGGTACATATGTAAGTCTTGGAGTACTCTGTAAGAAACCCATATAACATGTTTACTCCAAAATCATGATAACTTAGAAAATATCGTGCGATTGCTACTTGAGAAATCTTGAGCGAAACTACAACTCAAGAAGGTGGGATTTATCTAAATAATTTTTTTTTAAATATTTTTTAGTTTCCGTCAGAAGAGTGACGTTTAAGTTTCGTCGGAAGAGCGACGTTTTGTTTTCATTGGAAGAGTGATGGTATAAACGTAGGAAGAGAGTTTCTATATCAATCAGAAGAGCAACGCTAAATCCATCGGAAGTGTGACGCTTTAAACGTCCGAAGAGCTAACATCAGAATTGCGACATTATTTTGAAAACTTGATAAATGTTGGAAGACCGACAGTTATGTGTCGTCGAAAGACCAACAGTATGGATCGTTATGGAACGTCGAAAGACCAATAGTTATAGGTCGACGGAAGACCGACGGTTTAACTAACGTCAGATTAGCGACGATTTTGATAACATCGGTAGACTGACGGTTTAGCTAACGTCAGAATAGTGATGCCTTTGATGACGTCGAAATAGAAACGATTTGGATAACATCGGAAGAGCGATGGATGTCTGGAAACGTCGGAAAATGTGTCGCTCTTTCAACACTTTATTGAAGTTTCGAAATTGTGACGTAATGGCTAACCATGTTTTGCCCCTCCTCATAGTGTCACTCTTGGGACACCTATGTGTCGGAATAGCGACAATTTGGCCGTCTGAAATTGGGCCAAATGTGCTAGTGATGGATTGCTCAAGACTGGAAAAGCAATGACCTAGAATCAATTACTCCTAAAAACATGGACTTACTCCCCTCCCTTTACTATTCCCTAGCTACATTTAAACATCCCCTTCCTCACATTCTCAATTATTAGAGTCCTCTCCCTTTTGGAATTGTTAAATTAAATTTTGATGGAACCTCTAAGGGTAACCTAGGACTTAATAGTTTTAGTGGATTTTTTAGAAATACTACAAGCCATATTCTCCACATATACAGAGGATCTTTGGGACTAGAAATAAATAACACTATAGAGCTATATGATTCAAAATATGGAAGTCTTATGATGGAAGGTATTTCACAACCCACAATTCAAATGGTAAAAAAAAACTTCAAAATGGATCTCCACTTTCAAAAATATTTGGCAAATGGATATTTGAAGGTGCTCTAGAGTGCACTTAGAAACTCCTTTCAATGTTTTTATCCACCATTCCCTTACATAATTAACCTTTAGGAAACAAAATAATAGAAAATTTAACAAAGGAATGTCTTAATCATGATCCCACTCCTATCAATCTTAGATAGAATGATCACATTCCAACTCCAATAAGGTTGCATTACCTTTGAATTTATCTCAAATATAGTGCTTTTTCCCCATGAATGATGAACACTTTAGCTATCCCATGAATTAGTTCTTCCATTCTGATGGTTCTTACAAAATTCTTGATTATTTTTCAACAATAAAAAATTTATGATGGCTTCCCTTGCGAGGATACTTTACAATTAAGAAAATTAATTAATTAAGTAATTATTTTCAGGTATTATCAGTCATAAAACCCAGGGCCTATGCATGCCAACCATGGTGATTTATTTACAACGATATGTTATAACATTTAGGATAATCATACTTGAGTTAAATGTTGTTAATATATGGTTATTTTTTTCTAAACTATCTAGGTTGACATATGTATTATTTCAAATTTGGTTTTTATTCAGTAATGGTATTTATTCTCTAGAATTTACTACTCTAGTATACTAATGTAATGGCCAATAGTTACTAAAAAATTATATTGGTCTGCAATGAACAAGAATTGAACTAAGTGGATTACTATCATTGAATGTTTACATACCTTCAACATTGACCTCTACAACATCTGCAGCATACTTCTTCAAACTGACCTCTGCAACATCCACAACATAACATTTCCCATTTATATTGACTTGCAACATAACATTTTCCATTTTCTTGCATCATAAATTTTCATGCATCTTTAAAAACACTTCTTCATGCAAATAAACTCAATCATGATATGCACATAATCAACCTCACATCATAGCGCATGCAATCAGTCTCTAACAATGAAAATCACAATATATACACCCTCTAACAAGCAACACATACTCAGATCCTTCTACATTTAACATTTCTAGGTCGTGGAGATTGGACTCCAACGCTCCCGAGTTCTCCCCAGTATTGCTGTTTTTCCACTGGAGTTGGAGAGTGGGACCGGATTGTCCCAGATTTCTCCTCCAGGATTTTGTGTTCAACAAGACCCAGGCTGGAAGCTCGGGGGAGAGTTGTGGGACGAATTTGCCCCAGCTCGTGGAAGGGAGGCAACGAGTACCATCAGTTGGATTTGAACTCAGATGAGTAAATGCAATTAGTTTTCTTCCAGTTTATGAAAGTAAATGCAATTAGTTTTCTTCCGGTTTATGAAAGTAAATGAATAGGCCTATTGCAGAAGAGATTGCCTGTATTTAACTATTTTCTTTTTCTCCTGTGTATATGCAGAGGTAGCTACTGTTGTCTTTTTTCTTTCTTCTCTTCTTAAATTAGACACATTGGTAAATTTAACAGATGAAATCTAGGAAGTTGAATTCGGTGAAAGTAGGTGAAGAAAAATCATATACATATGTAATGATGATGAAGATTAATCTATCATAACAGGTTATAGGACAGTATGATAACAGTGGCTGTTAAGTATCGACCTGAAGTAATTCTCTTTCCTAGGACCACAGAAGCTAACCATATTAATAAATGAGAAACTGGAAATATTTAACCAGGAGGGATGTTAATCTAAATGTCTGATTAACTCAGTCTTTTAGATAGTTCGCCCTCCTATCTATGATAAACTCAGACGAAACTGGTGGTCCGGACACCTGTAGTAACTTTTTCTCTTAAAAGAAAATAAACAAAGGAAAGAAAACAGGCTTGTAGTTAAATTAGTCCTTCGTGGAAAAATGTGATGCGAACAACTGAGGAAATCTCTGTAGCAATTAAAATTTGAGAAACCCTTGTAAGCTTATTAGCATGCAACACTCTAATAGATAATTTAGGAAAAACATAACAAATAGAATTCTGGCAGGATTGCCATTTAAACTAGAGAAGCGGTGAAATGCCCATAAAACTTCATGACACATCGCATACAGTCATTGAGAATATTGCGGCGGAGCAAAGTACAGAGAAATTACAAATTCGAACTTATTATGCTGTATTGAGAACGGGAAAACAAGAAACAACCAATGAAGATAAATATAGTTAACACAGGCTGACAATTTCATAATTTCTGTATATTTACTATACGATAAAAATAACCAGAATAGACAATTGCAAATCCCCAATCCGTTTGAGAAGTACTCAATCTTATAACAACAAAAATAGGCATGGCGGGTAATAACCTCAGCCACTCTGCTAATGAGCAAAATACAACAACATTTGGCACTGAAACCTTTAACCGAGAGGATTCTCGAAGAATAAATTAGCAGATAGCTGTACAACCCTAGGTTACAATCAGTATTAGACAAGAAGCAGTTTAAGACTGCGCAATAAGAGGGTACGGGTCCTTAAACCCTAGCCATTCCCAACAGCTAGTTCCAATAACAAACTGTACCGGCCAGGCAAGGAGTATGGAACTCAAGACCGTCAAAGACATGGTACCTGTTAGAAGATTCGAGGGTTAAACTTTCTCCGCAACCAGAGCCCTTGATGAACCACGAAATCTTGACCAAAAGGAGGAAGGGGAGAGTAATACCTGCGGCAGAACCCAAAGAATTTTGTTAGAAGAGTGCGTATTCAAAGCGGTTTAAAACTGTCTCTATAGCTAAACCAAAACCCGGAAGCAGGAGGGCCATACCTGTAGAATTCGAGACGGAGTAAAAAACCCAAGAATGTCTGTTGTCCTGCTAGGCATTGCATTAAGATTAGCAAATAAAGAAGAGACAGAGAAACAAAAACCGAGGATTGTCTTAGCTCTACACCTTCAGTGAAACCAGAGAGAAAAACAGAGGACAAATGACTATGTAAAACTTCTAGAAAACTTGAGCGAAGGGCCGAGTACCTACCAACAGGGAGAGTTGCATTGGTTAGGTGCCATCTACCGATGGTCGCCATAGTTCTGCTATCGGAAGTCCAAACCCTAGCAGAGGCGTCCGGAGCCCCGCCGACGAGAGAAACAATGAAATGGAAAAATTCAGTTATTACCCAAGGTCAATAGAAACCCTAGAACGTCTCCACCGTAGGATTGACTCCCGATCGACGATGTGGAGGAGACCACGTGTAAGGCGGTGGGTTCAAGACTCTGTACCATCATCTAGTCGAATACCAAGGAAAATCATAGGTGCAATGAAGTGTTGACAAAACCATATGATAAGAGCGCAAAGGTTCATAAGACTTATATTCACCATAATGCCAGAACCACAATGATAAATGGTACCGAGTACACATTATTAAGTGTAGAAAATAAATGCTGACAACAACAGAACTCAAACGTAAACCCAGTCATGATGATTTGGCGATGTGAGTACAAGTAGGCTATCAACATCCCAGCTGTCACATTGAAATCTATATTGATGATAATTATGGTATAGTTTTAAGTTGTATTGACTGTAAGCAATTTTTTTTTTATGATGAGTAAATGTATAGGTAATTGGTTGTTACATTTATGGTTTCCGCAGGTTAATTTCTTCGACGAAAATGGATTTGAATGGAGTCAAAATCGTATCATATGGTCAGGCGCCAGGAAATAAATATCTCATTACATTGAAAAGTAATTTTACTTGGCCACTATAATTTATTGTTTCGTAGGTTAACTCTTTGACAAAAATGGATAAAAACCTTATTTGCATCGTTTTTTAACTTTAATTTACCACATCTCACAATTTTATCTAGATTTTCTAAAAAGTCCTCAATCGACTTAATATTTCAGATACCAAAATAGAGCGAAATATTGAAAATGAAAACGCCATGAATATTTCTCGGGACAAAGGCCCGTGCAATAAGGTGAAATATGTTGAAAATGCAAAGAAGATGATGGAGCTTAGTAAAATGAAGTCGCCTTCACTAAGTGGGCCCGCAGGCAAATTCTGGCGCAAAGTCTATTTTTAGACTATGTCTATTTTTAGACATATGGAGCATGGTCCAGAGGTTGCAGTATGTTATTCTTGGAGTATTGGTCATGTTGGTAAAAATAGATGGACCTCTATTTTTGGACCTATAGGTCGAAGTCTATTTTTAGACTGCCTATCCTAAAAATAGGGAAGTCAAATATTATTTACACTTAATAATATTTGGACTCTAAACTTCAGTTTACTCTCTTGGAGCACTTCAGTTCGAGCTACAGAAGTGGCTCATGCATCTGACAGAGGAATTACGCTATTCCTAGGGGTTTGGTGAGCTCATGCACGGTTGACTTCAGTTAGGACTTCAGTGGCAGAAGTTTGGTGGAGTTGATGAGACAGTTGGTGGAGTTGTGTTCGGTTTAACTTAGTTGAACTAGTTGATATTAGTTTAACTAGCTAATCAACTAGTAATGAGTGGAGTGAATTAAATATTATTTAATTCATTAATTAGTAACTCATTATTCAACTCAAGAACACATCAGTTCACTACAGTGCATGGACAGTTCAGTGGAGACCAGTGAAAGAGGTATATGAAAGGGTGGAGTTAGCTATCAGTGGCGACATCAGTTGTGCATGAGATTTGCACCACACTTGGAGGAATTTCCCATGATGATTGCGCTGTCAAGCCAAGGAGATTTGAACCTTGGATCTCTATTTAGACAGGCCATGATTGTGCAATAGAGGCAAGGCAGATAGTGGTGTGTTTTGAACCCGTGACTTGTTCAAAACCAAGCTAGTTTGTGTGTAACTTCATGAGAAAGTACTGAGTACTTGTGAGGAGTATTGTACTGAGTTTGTTACATGATTTCTCCATTATAATATACACAATAGCTGCGGGGTTTTCAGCTATAGGCTTTCCCCATACATACCGTGTTAATGTGTATGATGATTTGATGTGCTATCGCTTGTTTTATTTCCGCATGTGTGATGATCTGAGTGGAAGAGATTATGTGTTGCATATGAATTCGAATTGATATGTGATCAGGATAATCTCGGTGGATAAAATATCATTATTCATCAAATTTCTACAAAATATTGAAAATGAAAAGGAAATGAATATTTTAGACAATTTCTTTATTTGATTGGATTAATTAAAATAGTGTAATTATATAAATTAAGTGGTGGATAAATGTTAAAAGGCATGATTTACAGTGATAAGTTAAAAATATAATTAATTAATGATATAAATTAATAAAAGATTAATTATTGATATAAGTTACATATAAAACTAGAATTTTAACTATGGAGATTTATTTATATTTTTATTTGCAGATTTTTAATTTGTAAATAATTTTGTTACATTATTATAGTTCAATACCTTGATTTATTAATACCACATGTCTAAAAACTACAACTCATTTTATAAATAACATTTGTTGATATGATATTTTTTAATTAATCAATTTAGTTAAAAATATATATTTACTTTGAAAATAAATCCAACCTTTAATTTCAGTATATTATTAAGAATATTAAAATATTCTTTGAAAATCAATCTCATAATTATTGATAATTAAACTAAAATTCCAAATATTATTTCAAAATAATACTTCAAAATAAACATAACTATAAATATAATCTACATTTGAAAACTATCTTATGTAAATTGCATATACATATTTTAGAATTAAATAACCAAGAGTAAGTTCAAAATAAACATAGCTATAAATATAATCAAGATTTGAAAACTTTGTTATGTAAATTGCATATACATATTTTAGAATTAAATAACCAAGAGTAAGTTCAAACAATTAAACATTTACAATTATAAATATAATCAAGATTTGAAAACTATCTTATGTAAATTGCATATACATATTTTAGAATTAAATAACCAAGAGTAAGTTCAAACAATTAAACATTTACAATTAAATTGACTTCGTTGCTATCCATGAAATATGCTAATCCAAAATCAGCAATCAGCTCAATACCACCTTTCTCTATCGACGGACCTCAGTTTTTAAGACCAACTCCACGTGCGTGAGTGATTATTTAGAGATTGATAGATATCATGGGTTCCTCTATTTATAATCTTAAAGCCCTCCTTTGAATTTCTGCATCATTCTATCGGCTGCTTGTTATCTATTCTAAATGGAGACCCAGCTGCCCAATTCAAATGAAGTTGTAAAAATGGCAATGGAGAAAGACAGTCTATAACAGGTGAAAATTGTTCAGAGAGACATTAATATGCAGCGAGTTCTTCACATGTACTCGGGCAATGGCGATTCCTGTTACGCCGAAAACTCCGACAGACGGGAATGTCTTCCAGGTATTGCAGCCTATCTTCGAGGCAGCCCTTCAGAAGCTTGCATTTCCTAAAGAAGGCCCTCTCAGAATTGCAGATCTCGGGTGTGCGACTAGTACAAACACGCTATCAGATGTTGATTTTGTTGTCAAAACACTCACAAATCTTTGTGGGAATGGCCATGGCAGGAAATTTTTTTTCAGAGGAAAAAATTCACTGTATTATAAAGATAATAATAGTATATTCATTGGCTTTAACTGCCATCATATGGATTTGAGGATCATCTAGCAACTGCACTTCTTCTACACTTTTTTTACAGATAGAAAAGGCATACATTTTTTGTCATCATAATAGCTTCATATTTCAATTTATCGCACTATGACAGAACACTGAGAATCAAAGTCCAGTTTAGCTTATATCTATCATACCAAGACTATGATTCGATCTTGCATACAATGAGAGTGGTATTCTATGATTCAAGCTTGTTAGCCATTGAAAAACTGTATGTTATTTTTAAGACTTTCTGAGGATTGATTTTCAGAAAACTTATTCCCTCAGGCTCGCTTGAAGATTTCTAGGCTCGCTTAATTTCCAGGCTCGTGGTTGTGCAGTCGAGCTCAAAATTACAGAATACTTCTTCCACCAGAATATATGAGTCAAGGAATTGGTATGTTGCTAGTCCATACCTCTTGATTGTAAACATATCAAGTTACCTGAAGATGGCCATAATTCATATTCAGACCCTTCTTAGATACCTTGTCCGCTAGCGTATTGTTATCGCGGAAGATATGATGGAGAGAAGGCTCATTCAATTTCTCCCATAGGATTTTAGCCCTTCTAAACCATCCATGTGCAGTAATAGAAGAATGCGGATAGAGACCTAGAAGGCTTCTATGATAAGCTTTGAATCTCCGTATATGGATGCCTGTTTAAGATTGATATTGCAAGCCACCAGTAGTCCGCCCCAAAGGGCCATTAATTCAGCCAGATTGTTAGTGCATTTGCCCCCATTCCAGCTTACCTGCATCCTTTTAGATTCAGAGGGTTTGATCCATGCTCCACACCCCATAATTTCGTTCTTACAAGCACCATCAAAGAAAATGGCCAGCAATGAGATAGGGTGAGGGCGAATCCTGATGGAGTCATCCCTATTGGAAGGCTTGTATGGATCCCTGTCCTTAATCCATCCCATACTGGGATTGTATATGTGGGGGATCATGATTGGAACCTCCTCAAAGATGCGTTTGTTCCTGCTACGCCAAATCTCCCATATAAAGAAAAAGAGTAATGATTGAAATTGCCCACTCACTTTGTCCCAGCGATTTGTAGCTTCAATGAAATTTGACGGAGTCCAATCCTCGCAAAGAATATGATTTCTAAATAGTGACTAGAGGTGAGTTATGTAGGGGCAAGTGAAAAATAGATGGGAGATGGATTCGAAAATGCATCTGCTTGGCCCATGCCGTCCCCTTCTCCGTAGCCCATCCCAAGTACTCGTTGTCGCCATACCAGCCATCCAAATAGCGCAATTTTGGTTGGAATTTTCCGACACTAGTAATTTTCAAAACCGAGCATGATGTAATCCATTGACGCGTAGCTGTTGATGTTGTCATATATCTATTTGGAAATCTGCAATGAACTCAATACCACCTTTCTCTATTTTGGGCCTCAGTTTTCAAGACCAACTCCACGTGCGTGAGTGATTATTTAGAGATTGATAGATATCATGGGTTCCTCTATTTATAATCTTAAAGTCCTTTGAATTCCTGCATCATTCTATCGGCTGCTTGTTATCCATTCTAAATGGAGAACCAACTGCCCAATTCAAATGAAGTTGCAAAAATGCTGGCAATGGAGAAAGACAGTCTACAACATGTGAAAATTGTTCATAGAGGCATTAATCTGCAGGGAGTTCTTCACATGTACTCCGGCAATGGCGATGCATGTTACGCCGAAAATTTCGACCGACAGAGGAATGTCTTCCAGGTATTGCAACCTATCTTTGAGGTAGCCCTTCAGAAGCTTGCATTTCCTAAAGAGGGTCCTCTCAGAATTGCAAATCTCTGGTGTGCGACTGGTACAAACACGCTATCAGATGTTGATTTTGTTGTCAAAACACTCACAAATATTTGTGGGAATGGCCATGGCGGGGGCTTAATGCCAGAGCTGCAGGCTTATTTCTCTTATTTGCCTTGCAATGACTTTAATGAGCTCTTCGGTCAGCTGGACCGGTGTGGCCATTCTTGGTATTTTGTTGCGGGTGCACCCAGATCCTTTTACAACGTTCTGTTTCTGAGATCGGCCATTCATGTCTGTTTCTCCGTCATGGTGCTTCATTGGCTTTCACAGGTCACTAGCTAGCAACAAACCAAGGTCACCCTAGCAAAAAAATCAAGGTCACCATAGACCCACAGAAAAAAACCATGCAATAAACCAGCTAGCAACAAACCAAGGTCATCCTAGACCCACAGAAATAAATCTAGTCTACGCCCAAAAACATTAATATTAATTCGCCGATAGGCATATCCCCCTATCGGAAGTAGGCTCTTTTGTGATTAGGCTAATTAATCTTTTTGATCTGATGGTCTAGATTGAAAGATGCCGGTATATTCTGGTCATCGCCACTCAATCAATGGATCAAATCTACCCCACTAACTTCCTTGCATATCTAAATCACATGTTTAAACCATACTTAAATTATTTTTTTACAATTCTTGATTAAAAATTTACTGTGCCATTTATTAATTGCCACCTATCAAGATTAACATTTCGAATGAAACAGAAAGATTAACCCTTGTCCAAGTGTGTGAAACGGTTATGCAAGGTGTCTGAAGGCGCCCGTGGATAAGGACACGTCGTGAGAGGAAACGTTGTGGGCGCCCTGGTGGTTTCAAATCGGGTAACGGTGGAGGAGTGGAACAACTAAAACCATGTGGTGAGTTGTCTGCAACGTGCCAGAAGCGTGTGCATATGCTGAGCGCGTAGTGAAACGATTTATTGATGCGTGTGAGACCGCCATTAAAAACGGTGAAGATCCGGAAACGATTATGAAGCTTCCTTGGTTGCACTCTGGCTCTGCAACTCTTCGCGCTAAATGTGGTTTTGTTGTGTCATTTTCGTTTCTCTAACCTTCGGTGCACTTCTCCTGGTGGCAGCTTCGCCCATTTTCATGGTGAAAATTTCATCTTCCTGGTCCTCACCTTGATACAGGTGGTTTCATCTTTCTGTATTAGAGAGCAGCTTCTCAACTCGGTAAGCATTCACCTCTGTTGGTTTAGTTTATCAATCATAGTACTTTCGAGCGGAGGGTTTTGGTTTTAAGGCCCCTGCTTGGTTTTATGCGCAGGGAATGGACACAGCAGCCCACTGTTGCTCAGGTAATCCCAAACGCAACGTGACATGCTATAAGTTTGGTTTACTCTTTTATCTTATTTTAACTGGGGTGCTAACTAAATATTTTGTTGTATTGCTAGGTACCCATTTCGCTACCCATTTCCACATTTCGCATCTCATTGCCTGCGGGTTTTAAGCTCAAATGTTCTTTTCTTCTAGGTACTTACCGCTCATAGATTCTCACTGGTTAGAATCTGCAACGAGTGCTCCTATCTTTCTTAACAGTTTAAGTTTGTTTTCTGAGTTGTTGAGTTCTTTGTTTGCTCATGGCGGTTTGGGGATCAAGGGTTTCCACAACCCTGAGTGCTCTGCTTAATCTTAAGAAGCCAATACATGGCTATGCCTCTTAGTGAGGACTCATGAATGTTGTTGCGTTAGGCATGGAGTGGTTATCTTTTGCCACATTTTCCTTAACAGGGTTAGTTTCTTTTATATATATATTGTGGAACCTTGCACCGTGGGTTGGGCTGTCTTTTGGCTAAGTTTTCGATGCTCATACCACTTATATGTATTTTGAATCGTTATTTAAAAGTGTAGATATTTCTGTTTTCTGGAGCATGGCATGCTCACCCATGAATATTCACATTTTTGTTCTGCTTTCACTATATAGTTTATCTGTTTTCGCAAGGTTATATTTTCAAATATAAAACAGTGCTTCGGTTAATGGTTGATATTACCGTAGTCGGTTTATGATTTGATATTATCATGGTTCTGTGAATAGTTTTCACATTATTGTGCGTCTGTTGAATGGTTTTAGTATTATTTGTGATTATACCCTTTCCAGAACTGGTTGTATGGTTTCTTGGTACCGAAATTCAATCTTAATGATCCTCCTGTCTTTTCTCATTGTTTGTATTCATGGATAGCACTATTAATGATCCTCCTCCCTAATTACCCTTTTCCCCAAAATTAAATCCTCTCTTTTCTTTCTCCCTCAAAATAAAACAAAAAAAGGGAATTCGTAGGGGCAGTGATTTACTCTCTCTCTTTTTTTATATTTTTTTGAAAAAAAATCCATTTTATTTATATATGTTTTAAGCGCAGTAATCTGACCTTTTTTTTTAATAAGTATGGAATCACTCCATATCCTTTCTGAGGTCAAGGCAATGAAGGCAATAGTAAGTGGAAAGTTTGGATAAAGTTGGTTATATAATATTGAAAAATTATGATATTATAATAAAATTTATTTATATATTAACAATATATATTAAAAAAATGTACTTATATATTAATAATATAAATAGTAAAGAAGGGATGTATTTTTATGATTAACATTTTTATCATATGTTTTATATATATGAGTTGTAAATGAATTAGTTTGTGTGGAGTTTAGTTCAATCAAGGTTATAAGTTAGAATTTTATGGAGAAAAGTTGAGGATGAGAGATACCTTTAGAAGAATTAAACTAGTGATAGCATATTGAGAAGATTTTCTTTGACTTAGCTTAGATTGATAAAATTGTAATTTCGTTAATTTTTATGTTGTTTTAATCATGACAATGTGAATTCTATTGTGATAGAATTTTTTTTTATGTTTATCATGGTTATACTCCTTTTAATATTGGTATTGTGAATATCATGAATTAAGTATTTTAATACTTATCATGAATTGAATACAAAAGCCAAGGTTGATTGTGTTTTTTTTAGTTTTGTTTTCTTAAAATAATACTTTATTATTATAAAAATTAACTCATTTTAAATAACTATGTATTTAAAAAAATATAGATTGGAACAAACCACACTAACCCGAACGTACCATATGATTTGAAAACCATAAAATATAGTTTTACATTTGAAAGTCATTCAAATAAATTATATTTATAAATTTAATAAATAATTTTTTATATTAGATTTTATTTAGGAAATATTAATTTTATTATTAATTTTTTTATATAATAATTTGGAGTGTTTTTTATTTTTAACATACAAAATTTAAACGAATTCTATTTCTTTTAATTTCAGGATAAATTTTAATAAACACTAATCATTATTATTAATTATCATTATTAATTTTTTTATAATCAAAATAAAAAAAATGAAATTAATAATATAAATAAAACTTAAAGTTTACTTTAAAAAATTAAGTTTTTTATATCATATGTTTTAAATATTAATTTAGGAAAATAAAATATTAAAAATGTTTAAAAATATAAATTTGGTAGTATAAGTAATACAATCTTTATTATTTTTTTATTAAAAGTGTATGAGATGTGTAATTTCTTTTATGCTTACTCTAGCTTTGACACATATTTCTTAAAATAAAAATAAAATGTTCATTAAATTAAGAAATAGTGTCAACTATAATGAGAACAAAAAAAATTACATATGTTTGGTTCATTTTAATTAAAAACGTTATTGGACCAATAGATGCATTAGAAAAACCTATATGATAGAGATATCTAATTCCTTTTGTGCTCAATCAATAACATATTTTGATGGAAGAATTATAAACCATATTTCTCATTTTTAAATATATATATATATATATATATACTAATTATTCTAAAATGTTTCATTCCCTAAACAAAACAAATAATTTAAATCAATCCCCTTGGGTTCACCAATTCCTTTGGTTTATAATATTAAACCCTTGGGTTTATTAGTTCTTTTGGTTTATAATATGAATAATCGATCAATGTCATCCATGATCAAATGTCACATTCTGACAAATATTGTCTCAATATGAAAATCACCTATGGCCAACCATGGTCATAGTTGGTCCAACGTCGTAGCTTGTGACAACAATTGTCTCAATAAATCAATTTCGATTCACCAATCTCTTTGGTTTATAATTTTTTGGGTAATGGTTGTCCCTAGTTCACCGCATTCTTTGGTTTATAATATGAATAATTGATCAACAACATTCATGATCAAATGTCACATTACCTCGCATAAAATATTGTATCAATAATATGAAAATCACCTAAGTACAACCATGGTCATAGTTGGTTCAATGTCGATTGTGACAACAATTGTCTCAATGTTTAAATCAATTCCTGCTCCTACCAATTCCTTTTGGTTTATAATTTGTTGGCAATGGTTTTCCCTTGGGTTCACCAATTCCTTTGGTTTATAATATTAAACCCTTGGGTTTATTAGTTCTTTTGGTTTATAATATGGATAATTGATCAGTTTCATCCATGATCAAATGTTACATTCTGACAAATATTGTCTCAATATGAAAAACACGCATGGCCAACCCTGGTCATAGTTAGTCCAACGTCGCATTGTGACAAAATTTGTCTCAATGTTTAAATCAATTACCTTGGGTTCACCAATTCCTTAGGTTTATAATTTGTTGGGTAATGTTGTCCTCGTCACCACCTTTATTATAATATTAAACCCTTGGGTTTATTAGTTTTTCAAGTTTATATTGCGAATAATTGATCAATGTCATCCATGATCAAATGTCACATTCACAAACATTGTATCAATATGAAAATCACCTCCATGGCCAACCATGGTCATATATTTCTGTCCAACGTTTATCAGTGACAACAATTTTCAATGTTTAAATCAATTCCTCGATCATCAATTTCGATTATAATTTTTCGCAATGATTTTTCCCTGGGGTTCACCAATTCTTTTGGTTTATAATATGAACAATCGATCAATTTCATCCATGATCAGATGTGACATTCTGACAAATATTGTCTTAATATGAAAATCACCTGTTGCCAACCATGGTCATAGTTGGTTCAATGTCGCATTGTGACCACAATTGTCTCAATGTTTAAATCAATTGCCTTGTGTTCACCAATTCATTTGGTTTATAATTTTTTTGATAATGGTTGTCCCTTGGGTCTTCACCACCTCTTTATTTTTATAATATTAAACCCTTGGGTTTATTAGTTCTTTGGGTTTATAATATGAATAATCGATCAAAGTCATCCATGATCAAATGTCACATTCTGACAAATATTGTCTCAATATGAAAATCACCCATGGCCAACCATGGTCATAGTTGGTCCAACGTCGCATTGTGACAACAATTGTCTCAATGTTTAAATCAATTCCCTTGGGTTCACCGATTCCTTTCGTTTATAATTTTTTGGGTAATGGTTGTCCCTTGGGTTCACTAATTCCTTTGGTTTATAATATTAAACCCTTGGTTTTATTAGTTTTTTTGGTTTATAATATGAATAATCCATCAATGTCATCCATGATCAAATGTCACATTCCAACAAACATTGTATCAATATAAAAATCACCCATGGCCAACCATGGTCATAATTGGTCCAACATCGTATTGTGACAACAGAATTGTTCTGAAATGAGCCAAATCAATTCCCTTGGGTTCACCAATTTCTTTGGTTTATAATTTTGGGTAATGATTTTCTCTCGGTGTTGAGGAGGTAAATCCCCTCCGCGGACAGAGGCGATCCCTACTAGCCCAGCAGGGGTCTAGCAACAAACAAACAATGCTATGACGCAAGCTCCTAGTTACGAATGAAAGACTTGGGATAAGAGCCTACCCGGATTCCAACGCTAGATCTGAAGAAGAAGATGTCCCCATCCTTCAGCCTTGGCAGATCACAATCCTTCCAATGACCTCCATGATGAACACTCCCACATGGAAGAACTAATGATAATGAAAGACATAGAACAAAGATACGTAACTAAACATCACTTAAAGGATACTTATTAACATGATGGAAAACAGAGGTGGAACCATAATCATAATCATCTATTAAATAATTCATTTAAGAAAGATTACAACCAAGTTCCGACGTCGCGATCTCCTTCGACGTGGTCTCTAGTAGTCTGATTGTGTTTCGCAAAGCTCGCCAAGGAAAAGGGAAAACCCTCTCCTCCAGGTCTCTCTCTGTGACGATAGTCTCCTTACTTGAGTCGGCCTTAAGGGAAGAAAGAGGGCTCTTACAGCACAAAGGCTCTTGGGAATTTGGAGATTCAAAGCTTAGGCACTTCAAGACTAGCTTGCAATGGCAATAGGCAAGCTTTTATAGATGGGAAAGGAGGGAGTTGGGATCCCTATTATTGTGGGATTGGCCCTATCATCAAGGAAGGTTCCATGAAAGGTGGCAAACCACTTCCCTTCCATGGAACTCCCGTAGCCAAACCTCCCAACTCAAGATAGTCAATGGTTTCTGAGTTTGTTGAAACAAAACTTCCGCCATCTTTATTTAAAAACAACTCCAAAATTGGGTGGCTAGAATACGGTTTCATGACAGCAGAGGCGCCAAGTGGTTTACTCCCTTGGTGCAAGAATTTCTCCATTGGGCCGCGAGCATCGAACTCGCTTGCCCGCCAATGCCAGTGTGGGGCAGATGTTTTTCATGATTTTTGCAAGGATATGTCTCAAGGGCAAATGAAGCTCATGCTCAGAGGAATGCATTGATGATGTTTTCAAGGCATGACAATGTTCACAGGTCCCAAAATGGGTCCTCCATTATGCGGGACGGGGAATGGTAGGGACGATGACAAATTACTGTGTAACAGATGCCCCCTAAAGTATGAGGCCCGAGAGGGAGAGGGGTGAAATGCTTTACGAGAACATGTTCAACTGAAAGCCCGCCGTCGGAAAACCTGCGCAGAAAGATACAACCGATATCTCAAGTACATGATGTATAAGTGGTATGGACGCAGCCATCCGAAACAGAGTATGCTATAATCTGGATCCAGGGTATGGGCGCAGCCATCCAACTAAGATCAAATAAAGTACCTGTATGGTCGCAGCCCATCCAATCAACAGGAGTCATGTACATAATGATAATAATCCACACCGGCACCGATTACATAACAACATGTAAACGCAGTATTCAGCTCCATCTCGACCCACGAGGCTGTGTTCAAGCATGTGGAATGTGAGCTGAAGTCGAACATAAAGAACATCGCTGACACGTCAATGATGAAAACCGTTAACTAAACACGAGAGAAACCACCAATAATGACAATGGTCCTCAAGGTACCGCTGCACACCACGCGTGCGAATAAATGAGTTGACGTCGAACACCCATAGAATCACTTGATCGGAGGCCAATGATGAAAACCTCACGTCGAATGCGACGAACTTGCCATTGAGGCATGCAGGCTCCAAGGTACCATAAAGGAGTCTCTAGATCAGCTTCCTGGATAATGAGCTGAAGTCGACAGGAAGTGACCTTGATCGAAGGTGGGCCATAATGTTTCCCACATCATCGACACGAGACAGAGGAACATGATGTTTTGTTGTGAATCGGGATCGTATGAGAATCAGAGGAAGGTTGATATTTGCAGAGGCCGACTTCTCTTGAACATGTTTGTTCGGCACGATGCGATTTGCGCATTTGACATCACCCGATCGAGGTCATGGTGACGAGGCAGTGAATAGATGCGTGCGGAGAGGTCAAAAGAGATTACCCAAACCTACAGGCAAAGTGAAGCAACGAGATGAGATGTCTCTCAACTCCGACACGGCAGGATGCACAAGTGCCATGTTCAAGAGCGACATGCTGCCGACGACAACGACGATGGCCCCATTTTTCCCCCACCATTTCGGCGCAGTACCCCAATTATTTTTGTCAGTCGAAGGGGACAGACATGATTCTCGAGGAGTTCGACACCGGCTAATCCATCCTAGTGCATTTAACGAGTCCCAGGAAGGAGAAACTCGGAGAACGTCATTTCGACTAGATCCGATGTCATCAGGGTTTAACGAGTCTGACAAAGGAAGAACTCGGTGTCTTTTCATGTTTAGAGAGTTTGAAAAAGACAGTGGAAAAGAAAACTCCATAGGTCCCTTTTCGTCAATAGTTCCCCAGATCCGAAAAGGTAGAAAACAATATCCGGGAAAACCTCCTAGTCGCAATAGGCTAGGGTATTCCTTTTTCGTAATCAATCCATCCCAGCCCGAAAAAGGGTTAAACTTATACTGGGTGGATGTCGATTCGTGTCCATTTTAACGAGATCGAAACGACAAGGGCCCCGTTTATCTTTCATATTTAGAGTTAGAAAAGAGCTGAAAAATGACTCCAGGGGGTGAATTTTCGTGTTTTTACTGAGTCCGAAAAAGTAATAAAATACAACTTGTTTCCTCATCGTTGCCAATTTTAGGACCTGTTGTTGCACAAGACACAAACGTAAAACCCATTTTCGAGAAAAAATATGCAAAATATGCTTGATAAAAATAACTTTAAAACCCATTTTAATTGTCGAAAAGTTATATAAATATGTCTAATTGTAAAAATAAAATTATTTTTACTATTTACCTTGGTAGAAAACAACAGTGGTCCATTTGGAGCAGAAACTTCCGTCGACGATTGCGACCAATCCAGGCAACCATTCAGCTTCTCGTCTGTCACAGGTAAAAGGCGCTCCCTTGCTCTACATTTTCATTCATTTTTTAATGATTTTTCCTTAAGAATAAGTTCTATGAGGCCACTTTCAAAATTTTAGGGCCGGGCCCATTGGCGCGGGTATCGGGCACGGACCCGCGCCAATGAGCTCATTTTAATAAAGGGCTCGCGCCACATGGCGCGACTGTTAGCAAAACAGCCGCGCCAGCGGCCGAACCTAATTTTCTGCCTAAAATTCCGGTATTTAAACCAAATTTCTTGAATTTTGAAGCTCACCAAAGATCTAATCAGGGGTTTTTGACCATGTGAATGCAGATAACCACTCAAAATGGTAATCGAATGGAAGGAACGAGAGCACGGAGATGAGGATGAACAGGCCATGGCGTTGCTTCGCATGAAAACACTTAGAAACCATGGATCACGAAATTTCTTCTCATGCCATGTTTACGATGTCACCGAGCTCCTCCAATATCTAACCGCATCCGGGGATGAAAACCAAGGGCACCAAAGCACAGACCAAAGAATTCGAGGTCACTTGGCGCTATTTACCATCGAAGGTTCGGCAGAGGGGTCCAATCCCCGTATCACTCCGGCGTACCATCCGGGGAAAAGATGGAACAGGTAATGGCACGGGTGTGCCGAGGGGCACAAACAGGATCAGGAAGCAAGAAGGTGGATATCCACACTATTCCTGATCTAGCATTGAGCATAGTTCTCCATACCATTACGCGGGCTGCTGGGTCACAGGCTCCACACGAGGCCACGAAGACCCAACTCCTGCTGGCCTCAGAATGCATGAGTCCCTTACTTTTCAACTGGGCAGAAGTAGTAACTATCAACATGAAAAGGCAGCTCACAAAGTGCAAACAGGGGAAACTGAAATAGTTCGGTTATGGTTCCATCTTGGTATCGTTCATTCTGGAACGCATACCAATCTTCCAGGGCCAAGGGGCCGCAGTGGCGAGTCCGATACCATGAGAGCCATGAATGGCTCGCTGGGTAGCACTGATGCCCAAATCTGGAGGTGGCCAACAGATGTCCTGGAGGCCAGAGTTCTTTAGGTGGTTACGGCGCCAGCTGATCGTCGTGGAAGATTGGCCCTATTCGGGAACTGAATTTACAGGGGACCCAGATCTCCCACTACCAGAAGGAGATGACTGGGATGAAGAGCTGGGTAAGACCTCATATTTTTGATTTTATGTTTATATGTTTTTTTTTGTAAACACACATTCGTCTTAACACAATTCTATATGCATGCAGATGTAGGACCTGAGAGACCAGCCAGAATGTCTCCTATTTCCCGAAGGACACAATTCGCCCCTGAGATCCAGGGGGAAGGCATCGGAGGAGAGGAACTGGTCCAGAACCTCGAGGGGATTGCCCATGGGATCCCAAACTATGCCCGGCTATCAGATGTACCAAGGGCATACCAGCGCCATACAGTGGGAGTTCCGAACCGGATCCACCGAATCCTGAGGCGCCTAGTGCGTGCAGTGACGTGCTATCATGAGCACCATGCGGATTAGTCTCTAGGATTTAGCCACACCTATTTTTTGAGAGACACAGTGTCTCGGGATGTAATAAGACAATCATGTATATTTTTTGAGTTTTATGTGACACACTCTATGTAAACATTTCGATATCTATATATATACATATCTATTTCTGGATGAGTCTTTCTTTACATGTGATGATGATTATAAATTGCGCAAATGTCTGTCTAATACCAAATTTGCTACTGCATCTGTTAGTGTATTCAAATGCCTGGGTATATGATGATATGTAATGTAGTCAAAATTCCTTTCCAGTAATCGAATACGCAAATACAGACGTAAGATGGACGGGTTCCTTACCGAATAGTGTCCGTTCAGTTGTAACACTACAAGTTGTGAATCTAGGTACACGAGCAATTCACGGATACCAAGGTTTACTGCCTCGGTTAACAATTCCAACACGGCACTATATTCCGCGATATTGTTCATGGTACGTCCTAAACACACACCTTGCAGGTCAATCAACTCACCAGCAGGATCGTAGATTACCCAGGCTGCGGAAGACAGATTCCTGGTACTGCGGGAGGCACCATCCGCGAAACCAACAAATGGATGAATAGACATTTGCACAACCAGGAAGACCCGATCAGCAGAAAGATGTTTACAAAGCACACCACACTATGCACACAAATGACAATCACACACCTATGTACACACACCACACCAAAGAAATCACTTCAGGCGTAGTACTTCTTAAGGTACAGCCCATTTCTGGGCTGCGCCAGCGGAACTCCTTCGTAATCTATAAGCTCGTAGGCCCCATTTTTCAAAACGCGTTTTACTATATAGGGACCGTGCCACATAGGCTGGAGTTTACTGGCTCCAAGCTTATCATGTGCCTGATCGTACAAGAGAACGAGGTCTCCTTCAATGAAAGAACGAGGGGAAACAGTTTGATCAAAATGAGTTTTGACCCTCTTCTTTTGTGCTTCGATGATCAAAGCAGCCAGTCGACGGGTTTCATCCAATCGTTCGAGATACAGAAGACGTTCTTCCTCAGGGGAGGTATCCGGTAATAGCTCCACAGCTAATTTAAGCGAAGGAATTTCGCATTCAACCGGCAGAGTAGCTTCCAGACCATACACCAATTGGAAAGGTGTGAACCCGGTTGCACTCTTAGCAGATGTTCGGTATGCCCAGAGAGCTGAGAACAGTTGGAGATGCCAACTGGATTTATGAATCCCAACCGTTCGCTGAAGCATGGTGACCAAAACCTTGTTCACCGCTTCAACCTGACCATTCACTTGAGGGTAGTATGGTGTTGAGTTGTCGTGACGCAAGCCCAACGTTGAAGTCAGCTCCGTCATCATGTAATCACGGAAATGAGTACCATGATCAGTGACGATGGCTTGAGGAACCCCGAATCGTGCGATAACGTGGTTGAATATAAATGAAGCAGCCGTTTTCCCGTCAACAGCTAGTGTAGGCATCGCCTCGGCCCACTTAGTGAAGTAGTCGACGGCGACAATGATATACGCATGCCCCCCGGCCGAGTGAGGGTTACACGTCATAAAATCTACGCCCCATTTCGCAAAAGGGCCGACGGTAATAACGGGATGCAAAGGCAATGGCGGCGCGCGCATCTTGCGCTGAAAAATCTGGCATGGATGACATTTTCGGACTGCAGTGATACAATCCTTGAATATGGAAGGCCAGAAATAACCTGCTCACAGAATCTTCTGGGCAGTAGCATACCCGGACATGTGTCCGCCACAGGCGCCACTGTGGTAGTCATTCAAGACTTTCTCAGCCTCTTCCAAGGTAAGGCATCGTAGGAGCACCGAATCTACTCCAATACGATATAAGGTATCTCCTACGATACGGTAGGGTTGGGACTGGTGCCGAATCCGACGGCGGGCAGTTTTATCCAACTCAGACCGAAATGTCGCGGTCTGAAGATACACTATAATGTCACCATACCAAGGATCGCGAGTATCGATAAGAAACAGCGTTTCGTCCGGTATATGATCTTCCGAGTGTGAAGGAACAGAGTCTGTAGGGAGAGAGCATATCAAATCCGCGAAGACCAGTGATTTAGTTGACTTGGCAGTAGTGAACTCCAAGTCAAACTCCTGCAGGATCACGATCCATTTGGAGTACTTGCCCCCTAGTAATTGTCCAGAAAGAATATACGTCATAGGGTTGCAGTCTGAAACCACTGTTATCGTGCACAAAAGGATGTAATGGCGAAAGCGTTGTACGGCATGTACTGCTGCTAAGGCCAACTTCTCGACATGTGCATAACGCGTTTCTGGGTCGAGAAGGTTCCGAGATAGGTAATAAACGACATGTTCGTCACCGTTCTCGTCATCCTGCACCAAGACCATGGCGATGGTGCTTAATGCGGTGGCTAGATACAAAGTAAAGTCGCGGTGGTAGTCCGGAGGACGAAGCAACGAAGCATTGACTAGCAATGTCTTCAGCTTCTCAAAGGATTCCTGAGCAATTTCGTCCCAGTGAAAGGGAACATTCTGCTTTAACAAACTAGTGAATCCTTTGGCCACCTCGGCGTAATTCGGGATAAAGCGCCTATGAAAATTCGCTTTCCCTTGTAGACTCTGTAACTGATACAGGGAGGAGGGTGATGGGACGTTTACGATGGCCTCAACCTTTAGAGGGTCAAGGCGAACCTGCCTTTTCGAGACCAAAGCCTCCTTAAAAGATGGCCGTAACTGGCCCAGAAACGCACTTATGAGGGTTGAGCCCGATATTAGAGCGTCTGCAACAAAGAAAGATCTGGCGAAGATGCTCAGGATGGTCCTCTCGCTTACCCGAATGGGTTGGCAAGTCGTCCTGATAAGGCTGGACGATATGGCGAATGTCATGAAAAGCATAGGACATCGCACGCTAAAACGTGGCGCCAGCGTTTTTTAAGCCGAACGGGAGTTTTTTGTACGCGAAAGTGCCCCACGGACAGATGAATGTGGTCTTATGTTGATCCTCAGGTGCGATATTGATTTGGTTATAGCATGAGAAATCGTCCATTAAGGAATAGATCTCACTCCCGGCACATTCGTCGATGATCCATTTTGCATGAACCAGAGGGGATAATCATCCTTAGGACAAAAGGCCAAAGATATCGCATAATCCAATAATGTATCGAATTTTACCTCGTTTTTTATCAAATGTGGACTATATTGCCACCCATTCTATGATAGGATAGTAAAACCTCGTCGAAGTTTTTCACCGCCTTTGATGGCGCGCTTTCCGAGGATGCATGGGACGTAAGCGTTGGCGCATGGGTTTCGCACCTGGATAGGTTGGAAACTCATGCACGACAATACTAGGATCAATTCCCAGCATTTCCTCGTAAGACCATGCGAAAACATCTCTGAATTCTTTGAAAAGCTCAGTATAGACTTGAATCTCCTTGGGAGAACAAGTCACACCCACATGAATGTTCTCAACAATCCCCGGTTTAACGGAGATGTCGATTGGAACCGTTTGAGTAATGTTACTCAGATTACCCTCCGAAAAGACCTCGTGCATTAAGATCGGTGTTTGAAGAGGAGGGGAAGGAACCTGAGTAGCATATCGCTCCAGACAATCAGTCATTGCCCCCAAGCTGGGCATAAACGAGGAGCGATGATGTCCATCGCCCTAAGGCAGCTCCTCCAGAGACATAGTCTCAATGATAGCCTCATCTGAAGGAAAAGTCTCTCTAAGAGGATCAGGCGAATCAGCCTGACCAAGCCAGGGGGATTGTGAGTAGACGTCAAGAGCCATGCTCATCGGAGCATGCTGAGGAGGTGGAGGGTCCGATGCGTCAACAACTCACAGTAGCTGATCTCTACTGGCATTAAAGGCATGGATTCTCCAAACTCATATACCTGCTCAGGTGTAGGAATAAGCCAGGGGTCATCAGTCCTGGACAACATGTTGACTCGAGCGGTATTCGGTGGCGGTGCGGGGAATATACCCATGAGAACAGGGTCTTTGGAAAGACCAGGTCCTATGCTGTCTGGGGGATTCGAAATTTGATCCACGTATGGCACGTTGTTCTCAGAGCTAGAGGTGAAAAATGACAACTGATCTACTGTGACAATCTTGCCCTCATGGGGGAACTTAATGAATCGAAAGACAGTAGACGGCACGCAGAGCATGGCATGGGTCCAGCTGCGGCCAAGAAGTATATTGTAGTTGAGTTTAGCGTCAACCACTTCCACTTCTACGTTGACAGTTTTTCCCTGTAATGTGATCGCAAGACTCTCGAGAACTCCCAGGGGTTTAGACTCCCGACCATCAAATGCCTCAAAGGCATTGGGAGATGACGACAAGGCTGGAGAGCCGATGGCCTTCCAGCAGGCGGAGGACATAACGCAAGTAGATTCACCCTCATCTACGACGGCCCTATGAACGTTTAGACCGTTAATCCCGACTTGAATGACCAAAGCGATTTGATGTGGAAGCCGGGGAGTAAAATTCTCCAGATCAAAGGTGAGAAGGCTCGAGTCGGCGGGATCGATACCACCGATTGCAGACAGTAAAGCCTTCCGTTGTGAAGGACAACTTTGAAGAACCTCAAGTGCGGACATAGCACATGGCGCCTGTGCCAAATCCTCAACAATACTGTAATGTTGAGCGGCACGAGCATTTGGATTGTAAGAGGATCTCCGAAGAACACCCTTGGGAGGTGGCTTCACAACGGGTTCGAGAGTCAGCTTCTCGATTTCCAACGGACCAGAAACAGGTGGGGGAGGCGGCCCTTCCGCAACTGCCTTCCCGGGTGCCTGCTGCTGCCTATTGTAATCCTTCGATCTCGTAGCGATAGTGA
>JAXQQM020090682.1:0-36205 GCA_034641835.2 Pinus albicaulis | reverse complement strand
ATGTAGAGACTCACTTGGAAATGTGGACTTGCTAACTCCATTTGACTCTATCAAGGCTCCAATTTGACTCCTCCAACACTTATTTGACCAAATTTCACAAGCTCAACAACTGTACCATGCCGATATCGTCAACTTATTTGTAGACATCATGCACAACAAGGGACACATTCTTGATTTTCAGGCATCCCTTTGAAGGAAAAAACAACGTCTTCAAGCACGTATGGATGGATTTGAGACATGCATGGCTCATATGGAATCTCACATACATGATGTCTTCAAATGTCCAACGAGTTGAGATACTAAGGTAAATGACCCTATTGCATAAAATATGCCATAATGAAAGTACGATTTTGCAGTTTTTTGATAAATTTTGTGTCTCGTGGGCTACAAACGGAAAGTGATCTAGTTTTTTGAGGCTATTATCAGTTCGATTTTGTATGTATCTAGAGGATAACAAATCCGGTTAAGGTGAGGCCATTTTTTATTATAGGAGGAGCACACCACAATGTATTTTTACGCTGAATTAATAGAAATCCCTTGACTTACAAAAAAAATTAAAGGAAATTTTTTTTGGTCTCATTGTGACAAGAAACAAAAATAAGTATTTTATTTTGATGGAAAAAATAATCACCAAAATGTCACTTTACAAAACTAATATCTGAAGCAATAATTTAGGAACTATATTTTTATGAACAAAAACCACCATCAAAATGTCACTTTATAAAAGTGACATCTCAGTATGGTTGTAAAAAAAAATGGTATCAAAATACAATGAAACAAATGTGGGGACAATGGGATGAAAAACACCAACATAATGTAGTGACAAACGAACCAACATCACAATTTTTCTAGAAAAAAAATAGGAATTTATTTGTGATGAACATTACACATCTTCACAATATCACATTACATATTTAACATCACAGTATCATTTTGCAAATAAATGACATGAATAGACAATTTAAAAAGAAATTCCATTCCACATTTTTCTTAAAAAATATATTTGTTGCTATGTAACATTATAAAACTAACAACATAATTTGGTTGTGTAAAAAATTTGTGAAGGAAAAAAATAGTGTCACAGTGTGACAAATAAATTAACATGACAAATAAGCCAATGTTGCATTGTAATAAACATGTTTTGACATCATAATGCTAGAGAAATTTATCTAACTTCTCAACGTGACATTACATTGAAATTTATCCAATGTCATAACATGAAAAACATTACTGCAATGTGACATTAGAAAACTAACAAGCAATTTACTCAACTATATGGCATTGTTGCAATTTATCGAATGTTGCAATGGGACAAATATTGTCACACCGTGACATTACAAAACTAACAACAAGATGTTGTTGTGTAAAAAAATTGCATGAAACTACTATGAAAAAATTGTTTCGACATTATGATAAAAAATTGTAGCGTCACATTCTAACAAATGAACTTACGTGACAAAAATACCAATGTCACTTTTTAACAAACAAACATGTTTTGATGTTGTAGGTTTTAAGCATGTTAAAAAATTACCTGCAAAAAAATTCTTAAAATAAATAAATATTATATATATATATATATATATATATATATACAATGGAGAGAACATAAAACAAATATGCACAAATATTTTCCCTTGGATCCCAAAATTGGGACTACCAGATTGGTTTTTTATTATATTCCTTTCAATGTTACAATACATATATATACATGTCGAAACATTCATAAACCCCTAGATTAGAACATAACCATAGTTCTCCTGACTAGATCTACAAAATACCATAGGTAGAAAACCATCATTCCCAAAACCATGTGCGAAAACCATGCCAAAAACCGCCCAAAATTTTTTTTTTGGGGCGTTGCCCAGAACCAAAAAGAATTATTCCAGGGACAGTCGTGGAAATAATATAATGCATACCCAACATATGTTACAATGGTATAGAAATATTTCCTACATCACAATGTAACAAACATTTTCACAATGTGCCATGATGTTGCACTTTAGACAACGTTTAAAGGTGACAAACATTGTTTCAATGTGTCATGACATTGCAATTTAGTCAATGTGAAAAAAATTACCACAATGTGACATTATAGAAATAACAAACAATCTATCCCATAATGTGACATTTATTAGAGAAATTTTCAGGTCTAAAATGGGCCTCTTAATAAATATTATAAAATAATAGTGAAAATAATAAAATAATTTTAGAATACATCATCAAATTTTAGAGGGAAATAGGAAAAAAACTACATTTTCAACTTCTCTCCCTATCGTTTAACTCAAATTTCGAGTGGGAGCACTTGTTAGATGCATAATTTAATTCTTCGTCTAAGGAGTACCCATGTTGCATACTTTCGATGGACTCCTCTACATGAAAAAATGAGAAATACATGGAAAAATTGTGATTACAATCACGTTTTTCATGTATTTCTCATTTTTTATGTAGAAAGGTTCATCAAAAGTATGCAACATGGGTACTCCTTGGCTGATAAATTAAATTATGCATCCAACGAGTTCTACCACTCAAAATGAGTAAAATCGTAGGGAGATAAGTTGAAAATATGAGTTGAAAAAATAGTTTTTATTTATTTATTTGTTTTTTTAATGTTTTTACTTTTTTACTCAACAAATGGTGAATAACCCCCCATGGTTGAAGTTATCATATTGAATCCTATTGGTTCTTATAAAGCTGATTTTTGTTGTACATTTTTGTTTTGAAGTCCATTTTAGACATCAAAATTTCTCTAATGGACACAATTTACCCAATGTCATAATGGACAAACTTTGTCACAATGTAACACTACAAAACTAAGAACATAATGTGGTTGTGAAAATAAAATTCTATAAAACTAATATGAAAATAAACTCTTGGACATTATGATGAAAAAAACTAGCACCACATTGTGACAAATGAACTAATGTGAAAAACATACAAACATTACATTGTGATAAAAACAATGTAAACTTTGAAATGAGAATGGAAACAAGTACCCGCTTTTTTGAGGTACCAAAAAAGTAATCCGATTTTGAAAATTACTCCTCCATAATACATTTTTTTAGCATATTTTTGACACTATAAATTTCTTTTGTATCAAGTATAATTTTTTTTTAATGTTAGTGATTTTCATGCTGATTTTGAAAAGTGTTGATGCAACATCGACTTCTTTTTTTGGAGGGCTTATTTTTTACACTTTAAATTTTCTAATGTATTAAGTGTCGATATTTTTTTTTAAATGTTGAGAATTTTCATACATGTTTTGAAAAACATTAACATTTATTTTTTTAAAGACATTTTTGACACTTTAAATGCTCTTATGTCCAAAGTATAAACACATTTTTTTTAAACGTTGATTATTTAACAAATTTTTAAGTTGTCTTATGTTTCTTAGTGTTTTTCATCCTAGGATATTATTTTTTTAAGGGTTTTCCAAACATGTGTTTTTTTGTTTTTTTTTGCAATGTTCTTTTTATAATGAATTTTTTTTTTTTTTTTTTTTTTTTTTTTGCAAAAAAAAAACAATTAAAATATGTAAAAAACAAATACAAAATAAAATATGAAAACACAAAAAAACATAAAAAATTACCAAAAAATATAATTAACTTATTAAAAAAAAATAAAAAACTTAAAAACTATAAAAAAATAAATAAAAATGAAAAAAGACATTTCAAAACAAGAATAAAAAAAATAAAAAAAATAGAAGATAAACAAAAGAAAAAAAAAATAGAAGCATTTTTAAGGAATTAAAAAAAAAATGAGGAACATACATACATGAGGGTGCTTACATGAGGAACATATATGTAATTCACATGTATGCACGAAAAACACACACATCCTAAGGAGAGTGTAACCACATTTTGATACCACTCTATAACACCCTCTTCCCACATCTACCCAAGTAACCAGCCAATCGGGGTAAACATGTGACGAGAGGCTACTAATATGAGATTTAACCTCCTAGATGACCTTAAGGAAGTGAAACCGACGGAAACATAAAAAAAACATCTTACACTGCATCATTGAGATCTCCAGGAGGTAACCCAACCTTCTAGGGCCCTGTTTCCTAAGGGGGGACTGATGTTTTTCCCCTTTGAGGGTTAGTCACGAGCTTATAAGGGGAAGGGAGTGGCTATAGAACCTAGATCCGTGGGATAACCTTGGAAACGTAGCAGCTATAAAACCTAGAGCCGCGAGATAACCTTGGTAAGGCAGTAGCTCAGGCTCAAACAATGAATTTTCCACTTGTAGCTCTGGGATTTGTTCCACATTTTCAGCCACTGAGCCTAGGTGACTGCCCAGAACTTCTTGTAACTTCAAGAGAGGAAAAAAACAATAAAATAAAAAATATGGAAGCAATCACACCAACCAGAATTCATCCGACCCCACCCAACCATGACAGGCATTTCGTCAAACATGTCACAAACATAGCATATATAGGTATAAGAAACATATTTAAACAAAGGGGTCTCTTTCTTATCTGAGAATGGTTAAGAAGCATTGCTCCCCTACATCATAAGCTATCATACAATAAATTTGACCATAGATACATGGGGTAATCACTTACATGAAAAACATGAATATAGCCATACATCATAACTGATCGAATACTTTCTTATAACCAAAAAATTAACAACAAAAATACCATGAATACAATGGCAATGAAATCCATATATAAAGTAGTATATTTACATACCGAATACCGGAGAAATGAGCTCTTCATTACTGAATGTAAAAACCAATCCAAGACGGGACTTCCACATTCCACACGACCGTAGATTCGTTGAGCCAAATCTACTTTAGCTAATCACCCTCATGCCATATTCCAAGCATGAATGTGGGACTTAAACCGAAAGAACTAGCAAGGGCATTTCGAGGCTAAACCACCTCACCCTCATCAATAAATATGTCATAACCGACTTTACCATGATCTACCCCGATCAGTAGGCCAACACAAGCATAGATATCACTGGATTCTCTCTGCCTAAACCATGAGGATTTTCTGTCTCCTAGTCTCTCAGGCTTTACCACAACCCACAGTCTGAACCAGAGGTTACTAGGCCCTAAACCGAGACATACTCTCCATGCTTTACCGCAATCCCAAACCTGGGATTCCTAGGCCTGTAATGGAGAGTAAACCACCACCTGTAAAGCTTTACCACAACCCACAGTCCGGATCAAGGTTACTAGGCCCTAAATCGAGGTAACAAATGAACCAGTTCTATATCATTCAGAGATCTACCTCACTCAGCTTCGAATCCATCCGGTGATCCAGTTAAACCAAAACATGAGAACACCACAACACCATGGCTATCTGGAAATGGAAAGGTTAGGTTGAATGCACTATCACACCTGGAAAAAACTATGCCAAGACAACAAATAACCACATGTGATGCATGCCAATTCTAGCAAGGAAAATACACATGCAAATCGATACCTGCCAAGAATCCTAATGTAGCTGCTTGATTCCTGCTCATCCTTGCTTGCTTCCTCCTTTTTCCCACTTTCTTGTCTTTCTTGCCCAAAATGCCAAAGTGCTCCAAAAAATCTAAGTGTCCAAGATCGAGAGAGAGAGAGAGAGAAAGAGAGAATAATGAGAGAGCTCCAAAAATGCACTGAACCCCTGACCTTTTACTTCCATTTTCTCCTAATTTCCATTATTTTCATAAATAAAATGCCAATTAATGCCTCATGCCTTTCCAAAGCCTTTGCCTTTGACTTTGTCGACTTCCTTCGCCATAATAACCGAAATGAACACCCACTAGGATGTTTTTCCCACCATTCAACTTGGAATACGTGTCACATCCACCGTGGTCTTATATATATTTTTACATGGATTTTTACTAGGGTTTGTTACATATTTTGTGAAGAATATCATATGTTGGGGATTTATTTTCCATCGAACACCACATAAAAAATTTAGATTTTGCAAGAACACAAATTACAAATCTAGATTTTGCAAGAACACAAATTACAAATCTTAATTAAGAAAAAAGTAATTAGCTGAAGGCTTCCTGTTTCAACTTAGTGGATGAGGATTTGTTGTCTTTTCTATTTCTTTTAATTAACATCCTAGGTTGATTCTCAAGGGAATGTGCTCAGCATATGCTTGTAAATGCTTATCAACTAGAGGAGAGTCTCCTTTGATTTTTAAAAAATTTAAAAAATTGATGTCTGAATGTCCACCAATTTCCTAGGGATTTTCAAAGCATACCTAATTTTAGAAAAACTCCTTATATATTGGTTGTAAAGGGTAGAAACTATTCAACACTTTGTTTTCTTATCACGATTTGAGATTCTTAAGAATTAAGTAAAATCAAAGTTAATAATAAATTTTTTGTTGTAATAGTTACTAATAATATTTTTGTTGCACTAATATTTTTTATATATTTATCAATAGTAAATACAAATAAAACCTTTAACTATATCAAAGATATTAATCTTTTTAATGTGATTATATTAGTTATATAATTTTAAATAACTTTAAAAATATAAAATTTATTATCTAAAACTTATCTTAATTCCTAATTTCCTCTAGTTTTAATTATTTCATTTCTCAAAACATTTTCTCACCTTCAACTATATTTATAATAAAAATGATTATCACCTTTTCCTTTCCATCTAACCTCTCAATTTTATATAAATTCCTTTATATCATTAAGTACTTAATTTCTTTCAAATTTATTAAATTTTTTCTATACATTTCATCATTATACTAAATATCATCAGAAATACCCTACCTTGTGAACGGAGACTCATGAAAATATTTGCAAAAAGGGAATGCCCTTAAATTTCCAAGGCAAACTGATTGAAAACATTACCAATAAAGGAATGTCCGGTCTCACTGAAGTGTCGAGCAACTTGGAATTTATTTTCCTCAGGTGTAGCAAATATCCATGTATAGTCACCCTAGGAAATTGGATTTTTTAAATAGTGAGCCAATAACCATGTAGAGTCTAGGGACTCCCAAGTTTCTTCCAATCCAGAAGCTCTTCAAGATGAGGTGATCAAATCCACAATCTAACGGGGTATTCCCAAGTTTCTGCAAATCCAGAAGCCTTTTCATGCTTGCACAATTCCACAATCAAACTCAAATCTTGAAAATCACCAAACCCTCTTCCTTTTAACCATGTGAGAGCACTCTAAAGTGAATCCTTACTAATTATTTCTGCTGTGTTTTATGCCATTGAAGAACTCAAATCCTCAATGGAAGCCATTCTTTTGCATCTCTTTTGGTCACGTTTTAGCCACACGTTACTGTAGTAAACTATGTCCAAGCTGTGAAAAAATGTGAGATCACAACCATCCACGCTCAGATACCGTAGGCATCTCAAGTACCTATCATGTCAGATGGTCATTCTCTGGAGGAAGATGTTTCAAGATCAGGGAGTTGGAGGTGTGAGAGAGTTGTGAGAGATGCAAGTAGCTTTTTGATGGGCATGCTCATTAATTTGAGACACACTACACACCCTACACTTTGTGGCAATGACTATAGAGTTTATAACTCAAATCAAAAATTTTGAAGAGAAATTATAATCTTAATATTTTTTTTGGGAATTTTTGTCAAATTTCTAGCAAAAAAAAATATTTTTTTTTATCTTTACTTCAACCAATATCAATATAAATCTATCTTAACTACACATATAACATAATTAACCAATATCAATATAGATCTATCTTCAAAATATATATATATATATATATATATATATATATATATATATATATATAAACGAAAAACATCAATAAAACTACTAATATAACATGATCAATCAATATCAGATGAAAAATACCTATCTCTAGCCGTCGTATTGTAAAATGCTTTCATTCCATTTTCTAACCTCTCCTGTCACCATTGGAATAAAGGTCCAATATGAAGACTACGTTTGGTAACCTCTTATCACGATTGGAATAAATATAGTGGAATTTTCTTTTCATGTGGTTCGAATGTGAGAATACAGAATAAAGAACACCAGGAAGCTTATTTTATGAAGTTGTTTTTAGTGCGATTTTTTGGAGTTTCAAGTGCTAGAATTTGGTGAAAATTTTGATTTTTGTTATTTAAACTGGTTTTTTGACTCTATATATGGATTCAGCACCGTCAAAAACCCCTAGAACACTTTGATTATACAAGGTTAGCAATCAAACTTTTCTTTTCACTGAATTCTTGCCGAATTTTAGAGATATTACACTGGAAAAAACCACCATAAAAACTTTCAAAAATTCGCACTAAAGACTACTCGTTATTTTATCAGTGAAATCATAATCCCAGCAAGAGCTGATTTTGATGTGGAATAAATAATGTACGTTGGAATAAGACGAGCATAAGCGTCTTCTTGTACAAGAAAGATAAAGCATGATAATCCCGCTATAGGTATGAGAATAAAATAGATTCAAATAAATAAATGGAGGATTTTCTTTACACCAAGATTGAGATGTGGATTTGACCTCATTTGGTTGACGTCATTTTAACTTTTTTATTATTATAAAATTAATTGGAAGTGTATGTGTTTATATTCTTTTTATTTTAATTTAAGTGTATATTATTTATTAAATAAAATTATTATTTAAAATAATTTATTTTTGTGTTTGAAGAAAATTTTTAATATGAGAAAGCAAATATTATTATTTTTTTTATTATTAATTTTTTTCATGCTCAATGTCAAGTTGGCATTTTTTTTTGAAATGAAAGTAAAATATTTGTATTGATTAATGTTGATATTTTTTTTTTGAAATGAAAGTAAAATATTTTTATTGATTAATGTTGATATTATAATTTAGTATGGATAAAATGTGATACAAATATTTTATTTTTTTCTCAACCATAACAAAAAAATATTTTGATGTACATGTAAAACAACATGATTTTATATAATTTTAAAGAAAAGTAAAGTAAATAAAAACAAGAAAAAAAATCATATATATATAATATTTTAATGTAATTTATAATAAAATATTAAAATCTCTAAAAAATTTCAAGAAGAAGATATATTATAAAAAATATAATCAATATTGCTTATAAATAAAATATTTTAATGCTTATAATAAATAAAATATTTCAATGCTGCTATAAATAAAATATTTCAATGTGACTTATGTATATATTATATAGGGTTAAACAAAAAAATTAAACTATGGTTAAAATATTTCTCATTATTCTACATTTTGGTAGTTTTTAATGTATATTTTTCCATCAATTTTGTTTAAAATCTAGCAAAAATTCGTTCACATTTCATGTGTAAGTTGTGTAGTCTCTATAGTCCCAGTGTTTAGGAGAAGTTCAAAAGGGTTAATTCCATTTATGCATTCAAAAATGAGATTCAAACAATTAAAAATAAGGCATGGTGTGTGTATGTGTAGATAACTATTATAGATCCATCTCAAATCCAATCTATGAAGCATTGAAAGTTTTGCACTTTAAAAAAATTTACATAAAAGAGATTTGATCCCTCTAAGCCCTTGTTTGATTAGTAGTTAAGATGGATCTATAATAATTCAAATGTAATGGGAGGGGTTGAGGATGGAAGCCACCTTGGGGCAAGTAACCTTTGATGCAGGGGCATTAGACACTAGCTAGCAATGTAGGAGGTTTTGTCCACATGTTGTGGCTAGGAGGGTTCAAAATCATTCGAATTGTAACAGCAAGGTGTCAATACCTTAGCTGACTATTGCATTTAGATCAGTTACAGTTAGTATAAGTCGAATAGTTTAGTTCAGTCCATCTTTCATGTTTCAGTTATTCGAATAAATTGTAATTAGGCTTTTGATTTACCAATAACGGTCCTCACAGAGGAACCAAAGAGACATATGTTGATGGATAAACGTGTTTCCCGGATGCATTGAAGAGGAGGAGATTTCTGCAATAAAATCTGTGTGTTAAGAAATTGCTTCCGGTTGAATAAATTTCAGTGCTCGTTGATTATCAAATCGTCTTGAATTGATATTTGTGAGGGAATTTGTTTAATTGTGGGGCAATTGAACACTGTTCTGTGTATAATTGTTGAATTGAGTCGTTGTATAATCTCCGCATCCCTCTGTCCATTTTTTTCTCTCGAATTGTTCGAACAAGCTCTGTTGAGTTAATTCCCACTCGTAGGAGAGAGGTCTGTGTATAATCGTGGGCGTTGAACTCTGTTTCGAAGTAGTGAAGACTCCGCTTATAAGAGAAATAGGCTGTTTCGTTGTTAATTGAAATCCTAAACCAAGGTCAGACCCTGAGTTAGTGAACCGGTGTGAATAGAGAGGAATGGCGTAACCCTGGTTTAACCCAGTAAATCACTGTTCAGAAACCGGAGCAGGTTGATCTCACTGCCTTTGCGGGATAAGCGGTATTTGAGAATTTGGAGCGATCATATTTGTTGAAAGACACGTGGCATAAGGCGGGTTTCCAAAACTGCCCCATCACGCGTTAACGTTTGACTGAGGAGGCAGCGCGATATCAACGAACGTCGTTGATCTGGAGGAAGGCTCATCGAACGATGATCGCATTCGGAAGTAGCACGGAGGATAAGCCAAGGTACGAACGCTTATTTTGTTGAATCCACATCGTGCAGGTGTGGGCCTGGGGCCTAAAATACATTAAGTATTCCATTGGTGATGTAGACGGGTTATTCACATAAACCCCGAAGTATTTAACCTTTATCATAAAGTTTCGGGCGAGACACTTGTTTGGTTGTTGACCTTAATATAATTAAATCCCGAAGTTCGTGTCGATTCTATTTTGGAGATATTGCGGAGTTATAAGGTTTGATACATTTAAATTTTCCAAAGGTTACTGGATATATTTAATTGTCAATCTCTTCGAAATTGATAAATAATATTACAAGAAAGTCGTAGAAGACCATGTGGAGATGAACCGAGTTAATTGAGTAAAATGCTGACAGAGCTACAATAGTAGACCAGCTCTCCTTAGGAGGCCTGAATTCAATTTTGTTGCTGTCAACCTTCCCAAGGGGTGTCTAGGCTCAATTGAGCCTCGTACAATCCTAGTTTAAAGCATCCCATTGTGGGTGGATTAGTCTTCTTCCATGCAATAAAAAAGCTAGTGATAAGCATCTTGTTGTGGGTGGATCAGTCTTTCTCCATCCAATAAATGGGCTAGCCATGACCTAGGTTCAACCTAGTCATTAAAAAAAACACAACTTCCAACAAAATTTATGTACTTTCAAGAGCTATTTAAAAAAAACAGATTCTATTGAACATTCATGAAAGCTTCGTATTATGCTCATAGTCACTTATTCTTGTCATCATAATCTTCCACTTAGAAAACTAAACCATAAGTGGAATAAGAAGATTTTAGATTAAAAACAATATTTTCTATGTATTGAGATATCCAAACAAAAAATATGTTGTAAAATACATGACTTCTCCAACGAAAAAGATAGCTAGATATAACATGCATGCAACCCTATTGGCAAAAGAAAGTTTTGAATCATGGAAAACTAAAAACTTAGGATGCCTGTAAGCTGGAAATCAAGTCGATATAGAAACATCAATTATGGTTTCCAAAGTGTGGGGTGGTGCAGGGGCATACATCCCCTCCCCCAAATCAAATTTTATTTCCAAAAGTCTTTCGAAGGAGCAACGTGGTGATCCTGGAAAGAAGACACAATTTCCTCTTGTTTTTGTAAATTATAAATGAATATTGTAAGCCTCTGTAAGGTGTCAGGTGGAAGAGGACTAGATTCCTTGTTCTGAATAGGGTGTATTTTCTTATTATATGGGAATAATTCGAGAGGCTAGGGCATCCAATCTAATGTAAAATTAGGCCAATACGATGCATCATGTAACTAAGTTTGGTTTTAATATGACCATTCATGTGTGTTTTTATATACAGTTTGTGTTTGAAACTGAATCATTTGTTTTGTGTTTATTGCGTGCCAATGAAAGACGAGTGTAAGGGGCGAGCAAGATCCCTGGGTATGCCAACAAGAGAGAGTCGAGTTTATTGTCACTTGTAAGTAAGGCTGAGATCATTGGTGTTAAGTTGCAGATCAAAGAAGATCATAAAAGAACAAAATGTGGGCAGGTTCACTCAAGAAAAGGAAGGAATGATGCTAAGCAGGAAGCGAAGTGAAGTTAGGGTGTTGTTCGAAGTTCACCCTGGAAAATAGCCTACACCCTTGAGTGGGACAAGAAACAACGTGGGCCTAGCTTGAATACATCTGGGTCTAGACACATCCGGCTCGAGGGTAAGACCCACAGACCAGGCATAAGTTAAACCAACAGTAGAAGTTGTTTATTGTGGGACTCATTTGGGCCTTTGGTTCTCAAATGAAGGAAGTGTATGAAAACATTGTTAGACCCTCGAAAAAGATGGGATCTAAACTGAATATTCCCCAATCGGGCCAAGATATTGAGTTGGAACCCTCAACCGTTGGATTTTCAATTGAGTGGTTGTAACTAATGTGGGCCCGGTGTGGAGCAAATAACAAGGGAATGTCGAGTTGCAAGGGAGAGAGGCTTAAACGCCTTAGAGAATTGTTTTTATTTTGGTATTTGGAGAAGTGCGAGTTCCATTGCTATACAAGAGGTCGAGATAGTCAAGTTTTCATGGGCTCATAACCCACAAGTTCAGGCACTTGAACCTTGAGGGACTCAAATTTGATAAGACCCTAGAATCAATTTTCATCACCACAGTAAGCAAGCTCTTTTCTTTCAGAGGAGGATTCCTTCACTCATGCCGAAATACATGGCTAAGTCTAGGTGCTATGAAAACCCCACCCATGGTTATCTTATAAAATGCATTGTAAATATTTTTACAAATATATGAAAATTAAAAAGGGGGACTAAGTCAAAGGGACACATATCCCAGAGTTGGGGAGGAGGATCAATAGCTTGGGGTGTAGAGGTTTTCTTGTGTAGAAAATATACATTTCTAGATAGGCATTAAAAGATGGCCAATGCATGAATTGATGGATTGGTTCCTAATTGAAATGGGTCGCAAGAGAAGGTACAAATCCCATATTTCTTGAAATAGTAACTAGGAAAAGAGGACAGGAAATTAATGAGAACAAGACTAGGAAAGGCAACAAGGATAGGGGTGAAGAATCCCTGCAAAAACAATGAAAAGGGGGAGGTTGCAGGAGTAGGGAGAACAATTCGAATTCATGTTGGAAAAAAAAAATATAGAGAGAGGAGAGCATCAGAAAAACAAAGAACTTTGGTTTGTTCAGGAGGCAACATAAAACAAAATTGAAGAGAGGAGAATGACATTGGCTCTCAATTCCCTTGGAAGGTTGTGGGTTGGGTTGCTATTCTCCATGGAGCCCTGTAACAACTTGGGTCCCTGGAGGCTGTGGGTTGAGAAAAAGTCTCTAGAGCCTTGTAACAGCTTGGTCACTAGAGGTTGTGGGTTGGGATGTAATCTCTAGAGCCTTGTAACAATTTGCATCCCTTGAAGGCTATGGGTTGAGATAACAGACTCTGGAGCCTTGGACAACTTGGGAAGAGGCTAATCCTACAACAATATTAAAAGAAGACTTGATTGAAGACCTTTGGTTACAGCATTAATGTTACAGTGGATTGTGGACTCCTTGGAAGGGAGTGAATCATTGTGTATGCACTTTGGGTGAGGGAAGAACCTTTAGACTCCCTATGCTAAGAAGATGGAAGCGATTAACTTTTGGGATTGAGGAAGAGGCCATCTAGATTCCTTGATTTCAATTGGTAGTTGGTGATTGATTCCCTTAAGAAAGCACCCCGTTCAGACTCTGGAATTTGGATTGGGGGTGAGTACTACAAGCAAGTGTGGTTGGAACTGTCTATGGTTGGGTGGAGAGTCCTTGTCCTAGATCCAGTTGCTCTACAAGTTTAAAATATAAGTAATATTTTGTGCTTGTTTACATGTTGATGAATTTATGATGCATTTCTGGTTGAATGGTTTGGATTCTCTTGGGACAATATTGCTACTATTAATATGATGAACATGTGGATGCACCTCTGTGCTGAGCTGAAATTTATAGTTATACAACGTACATATAAACCTATGTGCATATGGTACCACATAAATGAGAAGTGTAAATAAACATATTGAATGAATTTACATGTTTATTTACCTTTGAATGAGATGATTCCAATTAAACTATTTTTTACTGCAATTCATGACCGCTAACATATAATAGAAAGTAAAGTACCATACACCCCGATTAACTGGGGGTGTATCCCTGTGCCGAACCCTTTCTCTATGTAGCAGGAGACTTTGAGATTAACAATAATATTTAAATAAATAACATAGAAACATTACGCCATACTACAGGTCGTTGCAGAAGCCATACGAACCTAGAATGAAACTTAAGACGTTAGGCAGACATACCCTTTTTATTAATATGGAATAATTACATATGTGATTCTCTGCCTAGTAGTGTCTGCAATTGTCTACATTAATTTATTTTCCTTGATTAGAAGTTACTATGCTGCTTGGCTAGCATTGTATTAACATCGAGGGGTTTGTTTCCCCTTGGGGCTGGTCGAGCCCCGAACATTTTACCCAAATGGCTTGTCATCCATGTATCAACAGTGGCTTGGTTGCCTTTCGCTAACATGAGGTTGTAGCTAGTTCGGCCTTGAAAGGTTATGCATAGCGCCATGGAGTTTCTTGCAGTATTGACATGGATTCTGGCACTGTCGGCATATGGTTGGGGAGGTGGATACCTTTTAAGAGTGCACACCAAGCCCATGGTAGGTAAGAGCCGCTGGAGCACTTGTGCCATCATGCCTGGAATTCCCTATCTAAGAATGGGGAATGTAGATGGACTAGGAACTCGGATTTGGATTGGATCAAGCTCAGGAGGGGTAGCACCATAGGGTTCCTTAATAAACCATTGGTGTTAGTGCCGAGCTCTAACATTGAACCAGAGGCCTACAAGATATCTAAGACAAATCCATGGTTGAAATGACCAGTGTAGGAAATCTCTTGCAAGGTCGAGGCTTGCTCTCATGACAGTTTTAAATATCATCGTTTGATGTATTGCTTAAAACAGAGTCAAGATACATTCATTTTTCCATGGCAGAGATTGGGTGCTAGTTCAATGCAGTGCAAAGAGGAACACCATAAAATTATAACAAATTCTATCTAAATCTCATCCTACCTTTGGAAGGTAAACATAGACGTGGAGGCCCCCCATTGGCGTGGCCATATTTCCCCTAACATGATTGGTCATGATCGTATTGATGTGGCCTGGAGGTGGAACCCAGAAGGGTTATCCCGAGAGATTGTTATGGAAATAAATGGAGATCAAACAAGATGAAGCTAACAGGGATGAGCTGGATGACATGCTAGTCTGGAAGTCATGCAATTGGTCAGAGGTGGACCCTCATGATAGATCAATCGTTTAGGTTCACGCTGGAAAATTTTCTAGGGTGAAGACGGGAGAAAAGGTTGGGTTAACTAGTTAGGATGAATTAGGTAGGCTGACATGTGCACGATAGTAAATCCATTGGCCAGAAGGGTGTCCCACTAGCTAGTTCACCTAGAATTATTGCCCTTGCTAAACATTAGAAGAATTAAGTGCAAAGAGCAAGGCCTTGCAAGATGATGTAAGGTGTGTGTGTGGTAGGGATAGAACCATTTTCGTGGCACTATTGGTCATAAATTATCTCACCTAACGAGTCATCCCAGCAAGTTCACCTTGGATGAATAAACAATGAGGCCATAGTAAGCACTGGGAAGAGACTAGCAAGATGACGTAAGTCATACCACACTAGTAGAGTGTGTACCTTATTGCTGGAGAAAGGTCATGTAGGCCAGGTCAGCCTAATGTTGTGACCTCGGAAAGATAGAGGGGCACAATAAGAGGAGGAGCCGAGGGAAGGTAAGTGGGGTTGAGTGTTTACTGGGACCCACTCGAAAGGCATAAAGGAGCTATGTTTCAAGGCAGTGAGCCACATCAAAGAGCAGAGGTTGTTGCATTCGACATGGTTGATGATTGAAAATATAATTACACACACACACACACACACACATAAACACTCAAATTACAAGCTCCAAGTTGTGAGGCTCGTATGATGAGTCAGGAAATTGATGCAAAGTGAAAAATACCTAACAAAAAAAAATGTTTACCCCATTCCTATAGCAAGAATTGAGGGGTTGGGTGCTATTGCAGGTGGTATCATTACATCCAAGCTCAACTCTTGGACTAGATGGGCTTCATCATGAGCCAATGATGATTTATCGAAAAATTACTAAGTAACTGCTAGGTGTTAAAATATGGTCTAAACTATTTCACCCCATTCCAAATTGATGTAGTGAGTGCTTCTTTGATAATGACCACATGCTAATGTGATTTATTTGGTTGTAGACAGAAAAAAACTCAGTGAGAGCAGGATCATGTCCAAAAGAAAAAAAAATTATGTTGTTTAATATTAATTATCATGATAGGATTGCAGGATTGAATGATTGATGCATATGAGTGGTAAATGTGTTGGCACTCTAACTTGGTTGTTTTTTCATAGCAGAGATCTCCATGGCAGACCCAAGAATGCAAGATTAATTGTTGTGATTATGTGTTTAGTTATTTATCATGAAATGTATAACAATGTGTATGGTTGACATCACATCACAAGCATCATAAATCAGAGGAAATACAACAATGAGGACTGAAATGGTTGAGTACATTTTCAACCAATCACAACATGGAAATGACTAGGTCAGAGCTAATGAGGAAGAAAGATCCGTTGAATAAAGGGGAGGGAATCACTACCCAGACTAGGTGGACACCTTCAAAAGCCTGAGGGCTGAGGTGAGAAGCTTTAAGCCTGATAATGAGAGGCTAGTAAGAGCCCAAGAAAGGAAAGCATAGATCAATTCATTCATCCTACAAATTCTCTCGGATTGGCAGAGGAAAAGTCAATCTGAGATTAGGGCCAGTCACAGAGACAGGAAAAGATTTCATGAGTATGAAGAAAACAACAATGGAGAAGATGATGGAAGGTCGAAAAAAATTCATAGGTGAGGAAGTGAGGACACTGTGGCAGTAGATTTACCTTTGAGAACTCCAAGGGGAGGAACTAGCACACAGGTGCATCACTCTAGAAAACCATCTAGTTTTGTTGCTCGAAGGCACCATTATTCTCACCATTACCATCATCATCATTCAGGAAGCAAAGGAAAAGATAACATGTTTGAGGAGTTTAATAAATCCAAGCCACCCACATTTTATTGGGATATGAATAATGTAGAGGATGCAGAAGATTCGGTGCTAGGAATGAAAAAGTTTTCAGAATTCATGATTATTTTGAGAATATGAAAGCTAGACGCGCCACCTATATCCTGAAGGGATAAACAAATATATGGTGGGAATATTTGAATATTGTTTGAGGTATTTTGGAGAAGGAATTGACTTGGGATGAGTTTGAAAAAGTCTTCAGAGATAAATACTTGTCTGAATGCTATTATGATGGTATGGAAAAAGAGTTCTATGAACTTAAAATGGGTTAATTAACGAGTGATGAGTATGTCACTAAGTTCTTAGAACTATTTATGTATGTTCCATATCTCAAGGATGAAAAATCAAAAATTCAGATATTATTCAATGGATTTCCTATGGCGTCAGGGATAAAATTGAGTTATTGGGACCCCAAACCCTAGAACATGTTATCAAGAAACTAGAACATTGATATTAGCCAAAAAAATGTAGGCCAAAAGTAGCATTGTACATAAGTAGAATTGGCCTTAGAAAAGCTGAGAAAAGAGAGAAGGTAAGCACCCAACTCAGACAAGACATTCTTAGCAGAAAGCCAATGTTTCTATTAAGAAAAATGTGCGGCAACCGACATGAGCACAACCAAAGTTTGAAGTCCAAGAGCTTCTCAAATGTTGGACTTGTGGTGAGAACCATAGAAGAAGAGACTATCCACATCATCAGAATGTTAGACCAAATATTTATAGTCCAATGAGGCTTTCATGGTGGGAGAGTTATCTCTACGTATGCCAAGAATTCATGCAACAGTGGAAAAACACCAAGCAGATCATTAGGCATCCATCATTGAGATGAAAGGTAAGTTGTAAGACCAAATCATCTCTATTTTAATTAATCCTAGTTCTAACTATAGCTATCTAAGCCCAAAGCTTGTTGAGAAATGTGGCTTGGGTAAGGAGTTGCATGAAGAACCTTGGTTGGTTTGGTTGGAAACTAGGACAAATAGAAGGATTAAGCATTGGGTACGATCATGTTTATTCAAGCTCAGTGACATGCCCACGATAGCCCATTTGAAATTATTGCCATTGGGTGCATATGGCATATTGTTGGGCATGGATTAGTTTTATTCACATCGAACCAAGGTAGATTTCTATGAAAAAACAATTTAATGCTTGGATGAGCAAGGAGAAAAAAGAGTGCTGCAAAGAAGGAAAATCCCATTTCAGTAAGGCTGATCACTTCTATGAAAGCCAAACGTAGTAGAAGAAGTGGATACACACTATTTTTTGTACATGTTTCTAAGGACAAGGAAGATAAAAAAATAAATAGAAGATGAGGAAGGCGAATTTCTACAAAGGTACCATGTTTTGTACCAATATGCAAATGTATTTCCAGTGGAGGTTCCTGAAATACCTCCTCCTCACTAAGAGATATATTTCTCTATTGAGTTGGTACCTAGAGTAGTACCAACATACAAGGCACCATATAGGATGAGCACCCAAAGTTGGTTGATTTGAAATTACAGCTAAAGGATTTAATGCTTGACAAGGGCTACATAAGACCAAGTGTGTCCCCATGGGGAGAACTAGTATTGTTTGTAAATAATAAAGATAGAACACTTAAATTATGCATTGAATATAGGCAGTTATATAAGGTGACCATCAAGAATTGGTACTCATTATGAATAATTGATGATCTCTTTGATAATTGAGGGGAGAAACAATTTTCTCCAAAATTGACTTGAGGTGAGGCTACCATCAAGTAAGAATTAAGGAGAAAGGTATTCATGAAACCGCTTTTAGGAAAATTTATGGGAGTTATGAGTTCGTAGTAGTAACTTTTGGGATTATAATGCCCCTACCATGTTCATGTGCGTGATGAATAGTGTGTTGCATCCTTATTTGGACAATTTTTTCATTGTGTTTGTTGATGACATATTGGTGTATTCAAAGGCAAAATAAGAGCATGAAAAAAATCTGATGCAGTGCTACAATTGTTGAGGGAGCACAAGCTCTATGTGAAGCTTAGCAAGTGTGATTTATTCCAATCATAGATACATTAATTTGGGCATATTTTCTCCAAGGAAGGAATCTCAGCTGACCCTAAGAAGATCAAATCCATAATGGAGTGGCCAACTCCAAAGAATGTGGATGAGGTTAGATCATTCATGGGATTGGTGGGATATTACAGGGGATTTATTTGGAATTTATCTAAGATAGGCCATCCCATTACAACCTTGTAGAGAAAAGGAAAAATATTTGAGTGGACTACACAATGTGCATAAATATTTGAGTTGTTAAATTAGTTTCTCACCAATGCACCAATGCTGAGAGTTGCATATCCTGATAAGGATTTCATGTTGTGTAAAAATTCCTGCAAATAGGGACTCACTGGAATCTTAATGTAGGAAGGGAAAGTAGATTGTTATGAGTGCAAAAATATTAAATGAGCATGAGGTGAATTACGTAACCCATGATTTATAATTGGCTACCATCATTCATTCCTTAAAAAATGCAAAGGCATTAACTCCTTGGCAGGAAATTTACGCTTGTGACAGACCATAGTGGGCTAAAGTATTTGTTTGGACAACCCAAATTGAATGTTAGGCAAGCAAGATGGCTGGCCATGCTCAACGAATTTTACTTTGAAATCAAGTACGTGAAAGGTAAATAAAACAAGGTTGTTGTTACTTTGAGGAGAAGAATTCAAGTGAATCACTTGGAAACTGTGAGTTCCTATACAATAGACCCAATAGAAAGTATCAAAAGTGTTGGGAAACAAGATGAAAAATATTAAAAATTGAAGGAAATATTGTTGCAAAGGGGCGAGGATCATGAAGAATATCACCTCACTGAGGATGGCCTAATCAGGATAAAAAACAAAATTTATGTGCCAAATAGTGATGAAGTAAGACTTCTAATGGAGGAGTTCCATGTTAAACCTCATTTGGGAAATCTAGGGTATCAAAAGACCCTTACAACCATTAATATATACTATTAGTGGTCAAATTTTAATAAGGAAGTGGATAATTTCATGGAGAAATGCATAGAATGCCAATAGGTAAAGGCCGAGTGCAAGCATCCAACATGATTTTTGTGGCCTATCCCCATTCTAGAATCAAAGTGGGAGGTTATTTCTATGGATTTTATTACTATATTACCTAGAACCACCAAGCAACATGATGAAATCATGGTGGTAGTGGATAAGATGAGCAAGGTAGCTCATTTTGTGACAATTAACTAAAATAACACCACTAGTTACATAACAAAAGTATTCATAAAGGATATTTTGAGACTACATGAAATCCCAAAGAAGATTGTGTTAGACATAGATGCTAGGTTCACTTCCAGGTCTTGGAAGGAGCTTCTTGCAGTATTGGGAACAAAATTGGCATTTATAACAACCTATCATCCACAAACATATGGGAAAATAGAGAGGATCAACGGAATCCTTGAGGATATGTTAAGGATGTATGTGATGCATCAACCCAAGAAGTGGGAAGAATACCTTCCACTTTTGGAATTTCCATACAACAATGGATATCAAGAATCCATAAGGATAAGCCCATTTGAAGCATTATATGATAGGATTTGCAACACTCACGTTAGCTAGAGTGATCCAATTAATAGGGTCCATGTTGGAATTCATATGCTCAAGGATATGGAGCAACAAGTTCAGATCCTAAAGTATAATTTGAAGGTGGCATAGGATATGCAGAAAATATATGCAAATCAACATAGGGTGCACAATGAGTTCCAAGTTGGGGAGCACGACTATCTCAAAATTAAATCCAAGAAGAGTTGCCTAAGGATTGGGAGATGTGCTATGTTTGAACCACAATATTGTGGGAATTTTGAAATTTTTGAGAGGATTGGACCTCTGGCATCTATGCTGGATTTTCCTCCATCGGTTAGAATTCATGATGTTTTCCATGTATCTTTTCTCAAAATATATTTATAGGATTCTAATAATATGATTGATTGGTCTGTGCTACTGGTGGAACTAAAGGGAGAGTTCCAACCAGATCCAATACACATTCTATACTAGAGGAGTCTCATGCTCCATAATTGATCCATAGATAAAGTCAAGGTGCGGTGGAAGCACTTTGGGCCAGAGGAGGCCATATGGGAAATGGATAATTCCATGAAAGAAAAGTACCCTTTTTTGTTTGTTGGTTAAATAAAGTATGTATATGATTGTAAATAGCATATCGAGATGTGTATATAAATCTCCATGAAACAATATGTGTTGTGTTTTACTTTTGGTATTGCATGTGGGTGAAAGAACGCCGAGGGCAGTGTTCCCTCAAGGGGGAGGGGACTATGATAATCACACCCATGGTTCTCTCATAAAATGCATTGTTGGACCTTCCACTTCTGGAATTTTAATACAACAATGGATATTAAGAATGAATAAGGATGATCCCATTTGAAGCATTATATTGTAGTAGTTGCAACAGTCCCATTAGCTGGAGTGTTCCAATTAATAGGGTCCATGTAGGACTTGATATGCTCAAGGATATGGAGCAAAAAGTTCAAATCCTAAAATATAATTTGAAGGTGGCATAGTATATGCAGAAAATCCATGCAAATCAACATAGGGTGCACAAAGATTTCCAAGTTGTGGAGCACGACTATCTTAGAATTAAATGCAAGAAGAGTTACGTAAGTATTGGGACATGTGCTAAGTTTGAACCAATATATTGTGGGAATTTTGAAATTCTTGAGAGGATTGGACCCCTGGGATATAGGCTGGCTTTTACTCCATCAGTTAGAATGTATGTGATGCATCAACCCAAGAAGTGGGAAGAATATCTTCCACTTGTATAATTTTCATACAACAATGGATATCAAGAATCCATAAGGATGAGCCCATTTCAAGCATTATATGGTAGGAGTTTCAACACTCTCGATAGCTGGAGTGATCCAATTAATAGGGTCCATGTAGGACTTGATATGCTAAAGGATATGGAGCAAGAAGTTCATATCCTAAAATATAATTTGAAGATGGCATAGGATATGCATAAAATCTATGCAAAGCAACATAGGGTGCACAAAGAGTTCCAAGTTGGGGAGCACGACTATCTCAGAATTAAACCCAAGTCAAGGTGCAATGGAAGCACTTGGGCCAGAAGAGGCCATATGGGAAATGAATAATTCCATGAAAGAAAATTACCTTTTTTTGTTTGTTGGTTAAAGAAAGTATGTATATGATTGTAAATACCATATAGAGATGTGTATATAAATCTCCATGAAACAATATGTATTGTGTTTTACTTTTGGTATTGCATATGGGTGAAAGAACACTGAGGGTAGTGTTCCCTTAAGGGGGAGGGGATGGTGATAGCCCCACCCATGGTTCTCTCATAAATATTCTTACAAATATATGAAATTTAAAAAGAGCGACTGAGTCAAAGGGACATAGATTCCAGAGACGGTGAGGAGGATATCTTGCTTAGGATGTAGAGGTTTTCTTGGAAAAAAATATAAATTATTGGATAGCCATTAAGAGCTAGATAATGAATGAATTAATGGACTAGGTCCTAGTTTAAATGGCCTGCAAGAGAAGGTAAAAAGACCATGTTGTTCGAAAATAGAAACAAGGAAATTGTAATAGGAAATTAATGAGGACACGACTAGGCAAGGAAACGAGAGAAATGATGAAGGATCCTTGAAAAAGCAAGGAAAATGGGGAGGTGGTAGGAGTAGGGAGAAAGAATTGAATTCATGTTGGAAAAGACAAAGAGGAGAGCATCAGAAACATAGAAAACTCTGGTTTGATCAGGAGGCAGCACATAACATAAGAGAAGATAGGAGAAGAGGATTGGTTCTTATTTTCCCTAGAAGGATATGGGTTGAGAAGATATTCTTTGGAGCCCTATAGTAGCTTGGGTCCCCTAGAGTCTGTGGATTGAGATAGCATCCATGGAGCCCTATAACAACTTGGGTCCTTGGAGGCTGTGGGTTGAGACAAAGTCTCTGTAGCCCTCTAATAGCTTGGATCCCTGGAGGATGTGGGTTTGGATGTAATATCTGGAGCCCTATTACAACTTGGGTCCCCTGGGGGTTGTGGGTTGAGATAGAAGACTATGGAGCCCTGTAAAACTTGGGAAGAGGCCAATCTTGCAACAATATAAAAATAGTACATAATTGAATACCTTTATTTACTGCAATACCGTTACAATGGATTTTGGACTCTTTAGAAGGGGGTGAATCACTGTATATGCACTTGGGGTGTGGAAAGAACCTATAAAATCCCCATGCTAAGAATATGGAAGTGGTTAATTGGTGGGATTGAGGAAGAGGACCTCTAGATTCCCTGTTTTCAGTTGACAGTTGGTGATTGCTTCCCTTAAGCAAGCACTCGCCTCAAACTTTGGAATTTGACTCAGGGGTGACAACTGCAAGTAAGTCTCACTACAATTGTTGTTGGTTGGGTCTAAATTCATTGTCCTAGACTCAGTTTCCCTACAAGTTTAAAAGATAAGTGAATTTTTTTTCTTGTTTACATGTTGATGAATTTAAGATGCATTTCTAATTGAATGATTTGGACTCTCTTTGGACTATATTCTAGCTATTAATATGATGAACATGTGGATGCACCTATGTGCTGAGATGACACTTATAGTTATGGAAGGTACCTATAAACCCATGTTCATATGATATCACTAAAATGAGTAATGTTGATAAACAAATTGAATGAATGTACATGCTTATTTACCTTTGAATGAGATTCTATGTTAAACTATTAGTTACTGTGGTCCATGAATGCCAACATACAATAAAAAGTAAAGTGCCACACACCTCGATTAGCTTGGGTTGTATCCGTGCGTTTAACCCTTTCTCTATGTAACAAGAGTCATTGAGATTCACAATAACATTTAAATAAATAACACAGAACATCATGCCATGCTATAGGTTGTATAAGAAGCCACAAAAACCTAAAATGAAACTTAGAACGTTGGGCACAAATACCCTTTTTATTAATATGAAATAATTACATATGATACCATTTCCTAGGAGGGTTTGAAATTTTATACATCAATTTATTTTCCTTGATTACAAGTTTTTATGCTATTTGGCTAGAATTTTATTAACACTGAGCAATTTCTTTCCCCTTGGGGCTAGTTGAGCCCCACACGTTTTACCTAAATGGTTTGTCAGCCATGTATCAACAGTGGCTTGGTTGTCTTTTTCTGGCATTAGGGTGTAGCTAGTTCGGCCCTGGAAGGTTCTGCATAGCACCATGGAGCTACTTGTAGTATTGACATGGATTCAACATTGTCGGCATGTGGAAAAAAAGGTGGAGAGCTTTTAGGATTCCACACCAAGCCCATGGTAGGTAAGGGTTGTTAGAGTTCCTATGCCATCATGCCTGGAATTCCATATCTGGGAACGAGAAATGCAGATGGGCCAGGAACTACTTGGAGTTGGATTAAATTAAGCTCAGGAGGGCTAGCAACACAGGGCATCATAATAAACCATCGACGTTGGTGTTGAGAACTGACATTGACCTGAAGGCCTACAGGATCTTTGAGGTACAACCATGGTCGAAATGGCCAGGTTAGGAAATCCCTAGCAAGGTTGAGACTTTCTCTCATGAAAATTGTAAATATCATCATCTGTTGTATTTATTAAGGAAAGGTCAAGATCCCTTCACCCCATGGAAGAGATTGCGTGCTTGTTCAATGTGGCATAGAGAGGAACACCCTAAAATTGTAGTGAATCTCGACTAATTCTCATCCTACCTTTGGAAGGTAACCCTAGACATGGAGGCCCCCATTGGCGCAACCATATTTTCCCTAAGACGATTAGTTGCGAGTGTCTTGATGTGGCCTGGAGGTGGAATCTAGAAGGGTTATCCCAGAAGATAGTTATGGGAAGAAATGGGGACCAACTGAGATGAAGACAACCTGGATGATTTATCTGAAACACCAGCCTTGAAGCCCTACAATTGGTCAAAGTACCTTGGAACATATGCTAGGGTGTAAATGAGAGAAATAGTTGGGTTAATGCACTGGGATAACTTCGGAAGGTTGACATGTGCATGAAAATAAATCCATTGGCTATAAGGGTGGCCCACTGGCCCAAAATTCTTACCTGAACATAATATTAGAGCAGAATAATCGAGTGAACTAGGAAAGGCCTTATGGAATGACGTAGGGCAGGTGCATGGTAGGGATAACACCATTGTTGAGGCGCTATTGGTCATAAATTTTCCTACCTTCCGAGTCATCCCAATGAGTTCACCCCAAAATAATACAACAAGGAGTCCATAGTAAGCAACGGGAGGAGACTAGCGGGATGATGTAAGTCATATGATGCTGCCAGAGTGCATACCTAATTGGTGGAGAAGTGTCTCGTTGACTAGGTCAGCATGATGCTATGCTATAGAAAAGATAGAGGGGCACATTAAGAGGAGGAAGCAGGGGAAGCTAAGCGGGGTGGAGTTTCCGTTGGGATGCACCTAGAAGGCATAAAGGCATTGTGTTTCAAGGAGTCGGGCCACGACAAAGACAAATATTATTGCATTTTCTAAGGTCTATGGTTGCAAATATAATTATACATGCACACACACACACACATAAGTACATTTATTACAAGATCTAAGTTGTGAGGCTCTTATGATGAGTCACAAAGCTGATTCAAGGCGCAGACTTCTTAACAAAAAAAAAATGTTTGCCACATTCCTCTAACAAGACTTGACGGGTTTCGTGATGTTACATGTGCTCCATGGATTAGTCACTTTGTTCTATGATAAGGTCATTACCTTGTACGAAGATATCATGACAAACCTCATGAGTCTATGTCAACACTTTTCGAAGTAAATATTTTATATGACGATAGAGTTCTATCGTGCTAAGATATTGGTTTTGTCGACCGCGAGTATGCCACATATCTAGGATCCACTCATTAGCGGAAGCCAAAATCTCGAGATTGGTGAAAATTTTCCTTTCTACCATGGCAATGGATGAAGCTATATTTAAGTTAATTTGAGTTGGTTCTAGAGTGAGGGCTATGAATTGTCTAGCAATCCAGAAGGCTCTAAGATGTGCTCAAAATTATCTTACACCATAGCTTAAGGAGACTTTATGGAGAGACATTCTTTCACAATGTATATTGTGATACTGGTGGGGGATTATTGGTGCGGTAGGGCTGATCTAGAGAGATGGGTCTCAAGGGGGAGGGGAAGATAGTTACATAACAAAATCTACAAAGAGTGTTGCTGCAACATGTATCCAACATTGAATCACAAGGGGGGGAGCCATAGGATGCCAAGAGACATAGAAATGTTTCAAGACATTATAGAAGGAGGTGTGCATGAGGTGGAAAGGGAGGTGCATGAGGTTGAAAATAAGTGGGGGGCCCAATGATATACAATGTGGAAAGCATATGATCCCAAGGAGTGTATATAGGTGCTAAATATACCGCGAGCAAGGTAGTCCACATGAAAAAGACCCACAATAATTTCTTCTACTCAATCTTGAAAGATGGGAATGAGTTTATGAAAAATATCTAAGGAATACATGGATTTGTAGTACCTTTACTTGTGGTTCTAATACTCAGTGAGACACCACCTGAGAGATATATCCTACATCAAACACCACCACCTAAGGGATGCAACCTACCTTGGAATCATATTGTTGAGCCACTCCACACTGAAAGTCTCTAATGAGATTCCAATGTGCTAGTGGACATTGGAAAAAGCTTCTTGTGTATCTCCTCTACTAATGGATATGGGCATGCATCATATACTAGAGAATTTGTGGGAGAAACATTCACTACAATAGGTGAGCCTAGCGCTCGATCCTGTTACGAAATTCACATACAAATTGAGATAAATGATGTTTTTAACTGGAGGTGGGGTGGCCTAGTTAAGAGGATTAGGACTCACCCCAAATGCTACGAGGGAAATAAGAGTATTCACACAAAGATATAGGGTGTGGTGGATTAGAAGGATATCAATACTAACAAGGAATTTAGGTAAAATGAAGTGAACAACACATATATTTGTGGAGGAGACCATTAAATATTCCTAATTATGCATTAATACCTCGGGTGGCTTGTTGAGGTGGTGAGATGGGATGGTGGTTGTTATGGTCTAGCCTTCTCATATTGCTAAGTATAATACCCTAACATCCCCTTTAAAATAAATCTATGTGTGTTTAAATATTTCTGCGAGTAATAGTTAAATAGTGATGTTAAATTAATAGAGGTGCAACTTCGAAGTTGAATCACATTTCTTTGAATCATTGATGATCCACAACCATTTAACATGACGCAAGTTGTGTATGTTATAGACAGATGTATTTATCCCATGGGCTTAACCTGCCTTCCCATTCTCGATGATCTGATCACTTGTTATCAAATTGATGACCTTGATCTGTTATTGGGTGCGAAAGTGATCAAATGATAAGCACCTAGCATACCCCCGATGCAGCAGGACCAGCCATCTCCCATCCATATAACAATCATCTATTACATCGGGTGCAAAGTTGAAAACTCGTTAGCATCCCACTTTCCACCTGATGAAATCTAAGTCTTCCACCCCGTGCATGATCAATGGTTAGCATGGCCATCGAACCAAGGCTTGCACGATCATTAACCCCTTTGTCGTGCTTGATTGTTGGGACCCACTCTGGGTTTTCAGAAAAATGAACGAGGATTTTAGTGGTGTTCAATCGTCCTTAAATGCAATCATTCCCTAATTAAATTCTCATCCTCTGCCAACTTTTCACTCCATTCGCCTTTCACTTCCATTGTTTATGCATGTTGTTGTGTTTCCCAAGCACCACAAAGGGTGTCGTTTCTATGTAAACTAGGAAACTGAGCTCAACCCATTGTCGTTTTTACCAGGTAAGTACTTCTCAATCTACCCCAAATATGTTTTATATTTTTTTCTTTGTCCCAATTATGTGAAACGCGAGATGCCAGAGGAATTTTCCAAAGAAGCTTTTATCAATGAGTTAGTTGGTATTAGGGACACCCAAATTTACCTCACGGGTGTCTTGACCTTGAAAATAACCCTAAATTCCCCTTCTTGTGTCTCTTAATATGATCAGTGTCTTAGGAACTATGGGGTTTTAGCTGCTACACTTCCTTTTGTGAATTTCAACCCATACTCTACCCACTTGATAGCTAAGTATTTCAACCCCAAACCTCAAACTATTTCTTCTACGGTAGACTGTCAGGTATTCCTTGAAATCAATGTGGACACCCTCTCCAAAATGCTCTATGTATCGAATTTTGGAATCAAAATTATTGATAAAGGACTTGAATAGGAGTTTCTTACATGGGCAGAAGAAGATAAAGCAAAATTCCTCCTGCTAAAAATCCCTAACCTCAATCAGAAATTAGAGTTCCCTCTTCCTACTAGCTCAATCAAGCCTTTCTACTAGACTTTGATGTGACTAATTTCCATTATATTTAGCTAAGCGGATGATTCAAAGGTTGATGAGGATATTTTATTATTCATCCAACATATTACTATTAATCCTGCCAAAATGGTGATTAATTTTCTGAAATATTTGGCTAGAGCTATCACGGTGAAACTTATAATTGTTATCCCATTCAAATATTTACGTCACTATACATAACCCGTTCATTTAGTTTTATTTAATTATCCTGGTTATTTAGTTTCCACTAAGCTCCTCACAACTATTAAGGATGGGAATGAAAAAGAAATGGTGATTTACCAGTGGACAGATTTGATATATTCGGGGAATGATCCCCATGCCTATACCCAATATATAAATCATTTTTCTTTTTCATTTAATAGTAAAATTACTCTGGGAGGCCCCAGACAAGATTTATGATGAAAAAATAAGGATATTACGGCTCACTGAGGAATATAGTATAGGAAACTGGTTTCTATACTTAGAATATTCCATGATTAGGTTGTATTGTTCCAAGAAGGAACCCTTTCAATTTCCAAAGTTCATTCTTGAGAAGTATTGAGACAAATAAGTATGCTTAATGAGTTACATTTTTCTTCTAAGAAACAGAGAGAAATGTTTAGCTATCCCTATTCAATTTCATTTCTTATTGCTAAAAATAAAAATGTCGTTGACATGATTGAAAAGGAAATGCTTTTATTTGATTTAATTCATGATATCTATTAGAATCATGACCCTCTTGGAATAATTTATGGATTAAGAAAGCAAGCAATACTTTCAGCCTATACTCACGAAATTAGAGTGGATATGGAGAAGTCGGAAAATACTTTCTCCCTACTTGGTGGCCACATTCAAGTAGTAATGAAAATGTATGCAGAATATAGCTATGCACAAAAACATTATAGAGAAACCTAAAAGAAATATTTGATACCAATGAAAGTTCACATTCCTAACCCATGATCTACTAAATCCTTAACAACCACACCACATCCTATGATCAAAATAAATTCAGATACCTTAGATTTAGAAGAATCCCAACACAGTGTGAAAGAAAACAAGGGCCAAGACATAGATACTAAAGATTTTGAGCAAACAATATAACTACTAAGAAAAGAAATGCAACAAGTCATCTATGAATCCCAGCTAAAGGACTCAGGAATGCAAGTGTTGGATGTCAGTCATAGTTTTATTGGGGAAAATTCATCCCATACTTTGGGCACATAGTTAATTTTGCTACCTCAACATGTCCAACTGGTGGAAGAGTGATGCAAATTCATAGACCGAGCAAAAGATGTGAGAGCCTGGACAAGAGATTACCAATGTGATGGGATGGATGCTTGCTATTGCTGGGAGGAATTTTTAAATATTTTGTAAGAAATTGTAAATAAGTTACATTAGGGAGCGAGTTTTGATTTTTAGAAATAATATGAAGAAGTTATTTTCTAATGTAAATATAGTTTTCAGTTTCCATTATTTTGTGGAGAAGGGGAAATTATTCACCCTTTTTTACTCTTGGTTTTCATAGTCCATTCCTTTTGGGAAACAATAATAAAATAGTGTTTGAAGAGGAAAGAAGAAGGAGAAGGAAGAAGAAAAGAGAGGCTAAGATCTCGAGAGAAGAGAGGAGAGGGAGAGAAGGGAGGAACTCAATTTTCTTCCATGTAGCTACAATTCTAAGGTTTTGCAGATGCCTGTACCTTCAATATGTGTGAACGGAAGGTCTTTATGTGTGAATGGTGTAATAAAAAACAATGTGGGGTTGTAAGTTGTGTGAAAACTCCGTTGTTACACTGAATCATTTTCTGTTGTGAGATGTTGTTAATTCATAATTTATTCATGTGCCTTTGGTCATTTTTGAAACTTTGTAATTTTTTGAATTAATTGATACTAAGAGTTGGCACATTATGGCTTCAATTGTTGTGTGATTTATTCATGCATCTTTGTCATTCTTGTTGTAATGGTTTCGAAATTCCATGGAGGAATGTTCATTGTGCTCTTGAGTAGTGAATTTGTGAGATTTATAGTGGTTTGCATGATGTTAAAGTGAAACATAGAGCTCTGTTTTCAGATATAGTCAAAATTCCTCTTTGACTGATTTTTTATGGGAAAATTTGTATGGTGTGATTGTCCATTTGTATTTTGGGATTCATGTTTAAAGTATGTAGAATGAATGTGCGGTTGCACCCTGTAATAGTGATTGTGTGGTTTTCTATTAGTGATTGGAGTGTTGTTACAATATTAAGACAATGTACCAATGTTTTGGAATGCTGTGAAAATCCTTTAGACTGGTGTTCTGGCTATCTAATGTGAGCTAGTATGTAAACCTTAACAAAGAAAGGTGAGTGGGGTAATTTATTGTGTTGAGGAGAAAGTGAAGTCCATGGAGATTTGATTAGGAAAAGGGTCAAGTTATTTCACCTTCCCAAAAATTATTGTACAATAATTTTAATCAGTGCTACAAAATTATTTCATAGAGAAAAATGCTACGGAATGATTCTGCAGGGACTGCATATATTATTTGGGAACTAAAGATCAACATGAAAAAAAAATTGGTGAGAGACTAGTTGAGAGTCTCGTAAGCAATGTGGGGAATTAACATATGATGAATGAAGGGTGAACACATGGAGTTGGGTTACAATTTTTGGCGAGAGAGGGCATGTTTTGGGTGAAAAACAACAACTAGATTGAGCCATTTTAAGCACTCGATTAAGAAATATTTGAGCCCTATATCAAGCTAATTTAGGGCTTAAATAATGTAACTCGAGGATATCTAGGAGCTCAATCGAGCCATGTTTTTGAAATTTCTTCCAATACAATCTAGGCATGGAATGAAAAAAAGTGGCTTGATCAAGCCTTAAATCCATATCTAGCCTTAAAGCTAAATCAAGCCTTAAAGCTAGATCGAGATATAGGATAGATTGAGCTTTAAAGCTAGATTGAAAGATATAAGATATATTGAGCTTCAAAGCTAGATCAAGCCTTTATTTAACCATGTTAAGGGCTCGAACGAGCTATTTGAATTTTGAAATCAAGTGCTTGATTGAGATTCTGAGGTCCTAAAAATCACAGATTTAGCACCCCTTCTGTAGATTTCTCTGGAACCCCATTTTGTGCCTTAGAGGATTTAGGGAAGAATTTTTTCTTAAGTGACAGATTTGATCATGTTGGATTCGTGAAATAATACTCTATCCAATGGCATATGATTTTGACACTTTTGAATTCATATGATATTTTTCATCTAATTTCTTTTAAACATAATGCTTGAATTTTTTTGCACGGTTTTAAAGGGGGTGAATAAAAAATCAATAAAATAAAATATACACAATGAGTAAATTTTAGAAAATACCAATATCTTAGTTTACGAGTACTCTTCAAAAGGGTATGTTTGTTTTTTCGATTTATTTAAAAACTTGAAAAAAATATTACCTGAACACAAGCGTCTCCAAAATGCAATTGAAATATTACTTCGCCAACTTCGAAAAATAATAAAAAATTTAATTTTTCATAAAATAAATAAATTATTAATATGAAAAACTTAGTTCTCTATTGTAGATCATGCTCATATATATATATATATATATATATATATATATATATATATATATATATATATATATATATATATATATATATATATATATATATATATATATATGTATGTATATGTATGTATATATATATATATATATATATATATATATATATATATATATTAAATTACACATTTTAGACAAAGTTTTTCTATGTGAACACACACATAAATCTTAAGATGTGTGGAAATTTGCAAGGACAAGTATTGCATTTAATGGAAAATTGAGAGATTATACGACACTATTTTATTTTCAAAAAACATTGTTAGGAAAATAACATAATTCTTGAAATATTGTCTTTTTACTCCGAATAAAATTTCACAATTCTTATATGAATTTTGAGGGCTTGAATTCGATAAAAGAGGAAATAATTGAAATTTCATATTCACAATTTTCCTACAATCGTAACCCATCTTCATGCATTCACCCGGATATGTTAATGGAGGATACAAGACATGATTATTTTGATTTTAAGAATTGGTTTATGAAAGTAGGAGTTGTCATAGAGGACAAGTCATTGATTTTTTTCTTTGCAGAGAGGAGAAACAATCATTAAGTGTTGTTATACAAGTTGGAAGGAAAACACAGGATAGGTTGGATATGGAAATAAAGAAAATAAGGAAGCTTATGTTGAATAAATCTCAGTAAAAGAGGTATGTAAGGCAGAGGAGAGTAAAGGACAACATGTTGCAGATGCTAGAGAAATTTTTCATAAGTAAAGAAGGAGATATACTATAACATCAAATATGGAAACATGGAAGGATGAAGAAGAAAACAATAGAGCAGTGATCTGACAAGGAGAAGGACCAACTACGACATAAAGCTTGGGATCAAGGAATATTCAATTCATCAACACATGGTTATGATACCATGAATCGATTTTCACCTTGGGAGTCTGATGCAAGTACATAGAAAGAGCACAAGATGTTCAACTCTAGACAAGAGCTTACCAATGTGATGGGATTTCCACTTGGTAATGCTAGGAGGAATTTTTAAATGTTTTGTAATAAATTGTAAATATTTACTTTAGGAAATTAGTTTTGATTTTAGAAATAATATGGAGAAGTTATTTTCTAATGTAAATATAGTTTTTAGTTTCCCTTGTTTTGTGGAGAAGGGGAAACTATTCACCCTTTGCGAATCTTGGTTGTCATAGTCTGCTCCTTTTGGGAAAAAATAATAAATGAGTGTTTGGAGAGGTGAGAAGAAGGAGAAGGAAGAAGAGAAGATAAGAGAAGCTTCTGAGGGAAGAGAGGAGAGAGGAACTCATTAATGTTCTATGTAACTACAGTTATGAGCCTGCTAGGCAGATGCCTATGCCTTCAATATGTTTGAACATAAGGTATTTATGTTTGAATGGCATAATAAAAAACAATGTAGGGTTTTAAGTTGTGTGAATCAAAGATTTGTAGTTACACTGAATCATTTTCAGTTGTGAACTTTTATTAATTCATAATTTATTCATGTGCGTTTGGTCATTTTTGAGACCCTGTATTTTGTCGAATTGGTTGATACTAAGAGTTGGTACATTGTGGCTTGAATTTTTGTGTGATTTTATTCATGCATATTTGGCATTATTTTTGAAATGGTTTCAAAATTCCATGGAGGAATGTTTATTGTGCTCTGAAGTAGTGAATGCGTGAGATTTACAATGGTTTGAATGTTGCTATAGTGAAACATAACACTCAATTTTGATGTATAGTCAAAATTCCTTTTTCACTGATTTTCGATTGGAAAATTTGTATGGTGTGATTTTCCAATTGTATTTTGGAATTCCTGTTATAAAATATGTAGAAGGAATGTGTGGCTGCCCTGGAATAGTTTGTTCATGGTTTTCTATTAGTGATTGGAGTGTTTTTACAATAGTAAGACAACGTACCCCCGTTTTGGAATGCTACGAAAATCCTTTAGATTAGTTTTCTAATTGTACAATGTGAGTTAGCATATAAAAATTAATGAAAAAAGGTGTGTGGGATCATTTACTATGTTGATGAGAAATTCATGGCCGTGTAGAGTTGATTAGGAAAAGGGTCGAGTCATTTCAACTTCCTGAAAATCGTTGTACAAGAATTTTAATGAGCAGTGCGAAATTATTTTGTAGCGAATGACACTGAAATTATTCTGTAGTGACTCCACAAATTATTTGGAAAATGAAGACCAATATGAAGAAAATGTTTTTAGAGTCTAGTTGAGAGTCTCACAAGCAGTGTGGACAATAAGAATATGATGGTCGAGATGTTAATGGAGGATACGTGGCATGATGATTTTGATTTTAACAATTGGTGTATGAATGCATGAGTTGTTATAGATGAAAGATATGGAATTGATTTATTTATGTGCAGAGTGGAGAAACAATCACTAAGTGTTGTTATACAAACTGGAAGGAAGACAAAGGATAGGTTGGATGTGGAAATAGAGAAAATAAGGAAGCTGATGTTGAATAACACTCAACAAAAGAGGTATGCAGGGAAGAGGAGAATGAAGGACAACATATTGCAAATGGTACAACAATCTTTGATCAGAAAAGGAGGAAGAATACAACATCAAAGATGGAAATCTAGAAGGATGAAGAAGAAAACAATAGAGAAACAACATGACGAGGAGAAGGAACAACTACAACATAAATCTTGGGATCGAGGAACTCACTTCATCAACACATGGTCAGGATACCATGAATATTTTTTCACCTTGGGAGACTGATGCAGGTGCATAGACTGAGCAAAAGATGAGAGAGTTTGGACAAGAGCTTAAAAATTTGATGGGATGGCCACTTGGTAATGATGGGAGGAAGTTTCAAATTTTTTGTAAGAAATTGTAAATATTTACATTAAGAAGTGAGTTTTTATTTTTAGAAATAAGATGGAGAAGTTATTTTCTAATGTAAATATAGTTTTCAATTTCCATTACTTTGTGGAGAAGGGGAAATGATTCACCATTTGTGACTCTTGGTTTTAATTGTCCATTCATTTTAGGAAATAATAAGAAAAGAGTGTTTGGAGAGGTGAGAAGAAGGATAAGGAAGAATAGAAGAGAGGATAAGTATAATACTTTAACTATTAATATGAATATGTGTTAATGTGAGATGTATTGTTTAAACCTTCCCTCGATTTTTCTATATGAAAAAGTGCATTTTTTTTTTAAATTTTAAAGGAAAACCCTTGATGGGGGTGAGTCTCGATATTATTCCCAATACAAGGAGCATAAATCCCATCGAACACAGTGATTTCAATGCAGACCATCTGTAAGAGGGGGTCTTTGGAAAGTGGCCCAAAGAAAGTTATGGATGTGGCGTATAGTATAACTACATGGAAAATGAGAACGATGAAAGAGTTCATAAGTGAGGAGATGGATTTTGGAAATGAAAGGGCATTGGTAGTGTCTGTGTGAAATCTCCTTGGAAACATTTTTTTGTTCTCTCGGGAAGGGGAGACTCAATCTATAGGAAATTTTGTTCATGAAATCCACATAGCACTTAGAATCCAATGCGTGACCATAACTTGGGACCCTGGAGTGCACTATGCACTGGCACAAATAGGGCTGGAAGGTTATTAGTTGGATGTTCTTTGTACATGGTTTTACTTGTGGTGGTGTTATAATGCTAGTGGTGTTTTGCAAAGCGCGAGGTTTCCTCTCATCATCTTGTTGCTGATAACAAAAATCTATATTTTATATTCTTCTTGGGTAATTGATATTTCCTTATTATGATTTGGTTCCTCTCCCAACTACACGTTGACCTTATTCTAATTCTGGAGGAAAGGGTCAATTTTTCTTTTGAAGGTATATTGGAGTATTATTTCATGTTTTTATGGTTTCATAATCCTGAAGCTGTCTTGATTTAGAGCGCACTGGGTGGGATTGTTTCTTAGAGCTAACAATGTATTTCCTCGTTGTTGCCGGGGTGGTTGGCTGCATAGCAAAGGGGTGTCGCCCTACTGGATCCGTGGTCATTCCATGTGTAGAACAGTTATTCAAGAGTCTAGTTGGAATTTAGACACCTTTAGGATGCTCCATAAAAGAGGTGACCCTCAGTGGGGAGGAGGGCATCACAAAAGAGGAAACCACGAGAAGGAAGGAGAGTTAGTAGC